>WOVY01005515.1:0-58395 GCA_013436015.1 Rhipicephalus annulatus
AAACTGTTCGCTTCTGTCAGCCTTTGAGGCAAAAAACATGCA
Organism: Rhipicephalus annulatus; assembly: GCA_013436015.1. Lineage (NCBI taxonomy): Eukaryota > Metazoa > Arthropoda > Arachnida > Ixodida > Ixodidae > Rhipicephalus > Rhipicephalus annulatus. The sequence continues at coordinate 43 of WOVY01005515.1, forward strand.
TATTTATGTCTATATTTACGCCAATCACTCGTTTGAAGTATTTATTTCGCATAATGAGACCAATATACGGAAACATTTCACACAACAATGTGCTCGCAAGATAGAAGATAGGGGGACGAACAAACGATGTGGAGATACGTAGTTCGGCAGTAGACAAAAAATAGACTACGTTTGTATAATAATATTGATCATTAGTACTGTCAATAATATAAAAATATAGTGACAGCGAGGATGTGGGCCGCAATGTTGATGTTTAAATAACTACGGAGATAAATTACTACTAAATGTACAGGTGCTCTTAGGGTGTTCGCAGAGCACACTTACACATTTATGGAGTACTGCAAGGGCAGATTACTTGTGCCAGAATTTTTCTACTGCGGGGCAGAGTGTAGAGTTAGTCCAAGTTACTGTCGCAGTAGCGCAGAGTTGGTCAGGGTGCTTACTCTTTCCACAAACGCACAGTAAAACAGACTGTGAACTCCTTGCCGCGAAGGTGGAGTTTTCACTTCAACGCGAATCTCGCTCGACGTAGTGTGAACAAGCTCTGCCACTCCATCCTGAAGAGACAGAGATCAAAGTAACATGGGCATGTCACTGATGCCCCGAACCGGTATTCACGTCTTGTGACCATAAGTCTGGAGCCGTGGACGCCACGATGTCACAATAAGGGGCAGTGTTTATGGTATAAGTTTCAGGATGAAAAGTCATTTTTAGTCCACGTTTTGTTTTTGACACACACACAAAAACTTCGCAACATTACACTAGCAAGTTTTGACGCGTTGCCATATCTTAGTTACTGATTAATTACTGCTGGAATCAGGTAGACTGCAGAAGTTCAGAATTATAAAGAAAAAAATTATGCATGAACACAAAGCATCCGCATTAAGGTTTCATACAAGACAACTTCGCGCTCGCTTCACAATTCTACGCCATAACTCCTCATAGCCCCCCCCTTACCATAAAAACAAAGTCATAACAAAAAACACGATTTTCCTTGGTGTTCGTGGGTTGCTTACTGATCGCTAACACGAACTTTCTTTCGAACTAAAACTGACACTGCATGTCGTGAACAAATTGCTGCCAGCCATGATTAATATCCCAAAAATTTCAACCGCAGCAACTTTTCTTCTAAAATTCACAATTTAGCAATATCTCAGTCTTTCAGCGGCTGTCATAAAAATTGTTTTGTAATGACTGTAATTTTGGTAATTCCTACCTGCACACTTTATTGAACACCGTCTCTGTGCCTAGCACAAGTGAGGAAATGCTAACACAGTGGCCCTGTTAATGTACCCAATTTGCGAATTCTTTTCTCCCACGGTGCTGTAAAATGAATTCGCAGCTGTGTTGTGAATTGATTAGTGCCCCAAAGTATTGCGTATCCCTCAACCCTGAAGCGCCGACGGCTTGTGCATGGAATCAAATATATTTCTTTCGGTTGGCATCAGATGCTCAGCCAACAATTACAACTCTATTGGCACGTAATGACGTGTGTTGGGCATCTGCCAAGGCTTTGAGTAAAACACTAATCCAAAGGACCTCAAGAATGACTATTGATGTTATGTTGAGCAGCGGAAGTGTTCAAATGTTTTACACAAAGGTGAGGAACACCTAAGCAAAAAAAGACAGAATTCAGTGTAATATAATCAATTCCATACCACTTAAAAAATCTGCTGCTCAATCAACTCTTCAAAGGAAGATGTTCAAAGCGACACCCCTATTGAGGACCGATGCTGCTAGCCCACTGCGGGTGGTCGCACAAGAAGACAGTAGACTGCGCAACAACGCCACGTCTGCCCAAACTGCTAAAACTTTTCAAATAATCACTGAACTCCGCTGAATTGACGCCATTAGGCTGTGATGTTCATTCCGAAAGTGGCTTTCACGAAGTCATTTTCCTTTGAAGTTGGACAGACTGACAACTCTTTTTGCAACATTTGTGGTAGCGACGAAGCTTTAGAGCACATCTTCTGCAACTGTTGTCGCTACATTGCGCAGCAAACTTTCTAGCAGCCAAATATGCTCAATAGATCGGAGACTGATGGCGGCAGAAGACATTCTGGAATGTCGACCTCAGAAACCATCTCGGGTGAAGGCGCCGAAGGCGGTTCACAACTTCTTCAAGGCAAGAGCCCTTAACTTACATATATAAACCAAAGCTGTTATGTTGACTGTAATGAGTGACTTTGAGTACGTGCTGTTTCCTTCTTTTCACTCTTTTTCCTTTAGATTTCGTTACCCGTTTCACCTCTGCAGGCTAGCATATTGTCCTCCTAAACAAGGTACCATAGCTGTCTTTTCTTTATGTTCCTTCCTACCTTGAGAGGCCATAACCCGATAATTGCATGCTTTTCATAAATACTATTTCTCGGTATGCAGGAACAATATTTTCAAAACGTTTTTATTAGAGTTTTTACGGTACGACTTCTGCAGAGCTTTTCGATCAAAGGAAACATTCAAAACGAATCAGGGGTCCAATTGTTGAAGCTTTTCTCCTAAGGTGTGAAAAAGCTTTGTCTTATCTGTTGGACTTTCTCATTTCTGTTGGACTTTCTTATTTCTTATGGAAAAGACCTTGTTACACTCCAACACATCCATCGAAAACACTGCGACATGATACGAGTTCATGAGGTCCGACAAAAACGCTCTGATAAAGTACTACACTACTTAGGGTCTTTCCACTGTTGGCTACCTTATGCAATTTCGGCTAATTCGAGAGACCCGTGGCGATCTAAAATCATGAAGAGTGACATGAATCATTCTCGGCAAATTTGAACTCATGTCTCGGCTGAGTTATGCATTATATGCTCAGTCTCATCCAAACAAATGTCTGACATATTCTCTATTTTTCCTACTTTGGGATCTACCAGTAGAAGGCACCCTTTACGAGCGATTAAGTACGCCTGTCCCGTTTTTTTTGTATATGTGCTATATTCATCCAGATCTTGGAGACACTTACGCTATTGTGCACCGCTCACAGCCTACTAGCAAAATTTTAGTGAGTGGGCTAATTCTCGTAGCGAAAGCGGTAGTATTGCTTTAGGTTTCGTTAGGTGCTTTAAAGCTTTATGCTTTTGCAAAGTTGGCTACTAAAGTGCCTAGATGGCAGTTAGGCATCGTGTTCCTACCACAGAACACACTTCCATCAACACCTTGTAGACTTCTTCACTGACGTAGTACCCATAATTTGCGCACCCTAATTAGGAGTGAAGAGCTTACATTTAAACTAAAAAACCTTTTGGGCCGGTCAAAAAGTCTGGTTCCTTAAACCTCTTGAGACTTCAAAAACTGCAATGAGGCTAACGTTTTTCCGATGTTATTTCCGTTATTTTGTAAATTAAGTGTTTCAATTATAGGGGACATGACTTGACTGCAATGAAAACTTTTAAACCTGAAGGAATGCTACGAACACCCTCAATTTCTTGTAGTGACCTCTTCGTCTTGTAATCGCTACAACTGAAACCGTCAAAAACTTCTTTGTGAGGCGCTAGAATTTAGGAGCGCTGCTGGAGCATGCACGGTGTAGCGGCTGATGCAACTGGCATTGAAAAACGCCAACGTAATTGTTGTGTTAAGGATGGTACTGTATTTTTCAAAACCACACTAGCCACACACATGTAGAGTGGTGACAATTATTGCGAAATTCGAAAAAAAAGGGTGACTTTTGGCGTCTTCTCGCTCGGCAATCAGCGATTTTAACATGAAAGTCAGTGGTAACCATTGTATTTCCGCAGATCGCGTGGATTCCGCACAGTCCCTACGCAAGCAAAACACAAGGTAAACGTGAGTTTTCAATATAAACGGCGGGTTGACTAAATCACAAAAGAATACCACGTGTGGTGGTGTTTTATGGATTGTGAAAGGTTAACGTGAAGACTGCCGCGCCGCCAATCAAGCGCCACGCGAAAAGCACGTCACCCCGAAGCCGCTGCGCTGCAATTCGAAACGGAGCCAGGGCGAAAACTGGTATTGCGCTTACGCAGCGCAGACTCACCGATCGTGAGTTTGAAAGCCGTACTTAAGGTCAACCAGTGTGTCCGCAAGTGTAGTTCTAATGCAAATTCGTCACCATTGATTTTTTTTATTATATATGTGTGAGAGTATTTGTTTATTATTTTTAAATAAACGTACTTGCTGCATTTCCGATGGAGGCGGAAATGTTGTAGGCCCGTGTACTCAGATTTGGGTGCACGTTAAAGAACCCCAGGTGGTCAAAATTTCCGGAGCCCTCCACTACGGCGTCTCTCATAATCAGAAGTGGTTTTGGGACGTTAAACCCCACAAATCAATTAAACTTACTTGCTGCGTAATTTCCCTCACTCATCATCCGGTTTTATTCATACTTTTTTCTGTCTAGGCTCTCGAAAATAGACAGCTCAACTCGGTGGTGAATTCGCAATGCTTCCCAGTGTAATATTAGTGTCTACATGATAGCGCGACAGCACTCGAGACTTGTCTAGACTGAAGCTGAATGCCCGCAAGAGCAAATGGCACACTTTTTCTTATCCACACGTCACCACTATAGATAAGGGCGCTGCTTCTGAAGCATTTTAAGAATGCACGGCTTCCCTGTATTTAGCGCTTAGATGCCTATATCAACTTTGAAATTCACCAATATCAGCTTTGACGTCAGGAGAAAAAGCATCGACACGTGATTACGTCACCTTATTACATTGACGCTTGGTAAATGACTTGCCGGTAGGGCAGACTGTGCAGGATGTGAAAAACCAACGGCTCACAAAATTTATGATTGTGAATACAGTGCGAGGATAAACTCGCTGCAGTAAGCTTTAGGAGCTGGGCAAGGGATTCAATACGTAGACTGAGAAAAATGTATTCATCGGCCTTCACTTTCGAGTCATCTTAGGCAAATTCAACAAGGGCCTTGTAAGTTTTTTCTGAACCATCGGGCGCACCGTCATTAGGAGGCCATCCCATTTGCTACAGTAGGTTGCGAACGCGGTGCCTAAACTGGCCCATAGTGAACTGGACTGATCACATGAGGTTGAAAAAACAAAGTGCATGAAGGTGGCGAAACTCTTTCACGCTTAACTAATTTTTGTGCACTTTATTCATTGGCAAACGTCACAACAACTGACCGTCAATACTGAGCAAGTGCTGATCTGTTATCACCACCATAATTTCAGTTGTTGAGAACTTCCGGTTGAGCGACTCAGTCTATAAAATGAAATCACTTAACTAACAAAATTTTTGATCTAAATAAAACTGATGGACTGAGGCTGTGCTGGCCGAGTAACACCGCGGTGTTGATGGATCTCTTGGCGTCACCGATGGCATCGACATGAGGCTGCGACAGAGGCGTCCTCAGGTAGATTTCATGAATGACGACGAGGATTCTGTTGCCGGATACACATCTCCAAAGCAAGCATAATAGTCTTCGGTTGAGAACCGAAATCTTTAGCAATGGTGGAGAGGTGGGGGTTCTGGATTAGTACCGCGAAGAGCTCCTGCCTGAATCCTCGCTCCAAGAAGCGAGATTTTTTGTCATCCGGAATTTCGGGTGTTCTGGGGTGGATCAATCTTGTCATCTTTTGCATGAGGAACGCCACGTTTTCATTCAACAGCCACACAGGTCTTTCCAATGCCATTTCCACCTCGTGCTTGCCGAGCGGGACGCTTGTGAGCTTGGCAAAGTACCTGGTCACTAAAATGTTCAAGTTACCGTGCTTTGCTCTTAGTTCTCTGGTGTCACTTATTTTCGAACTTCAATATTGGGTATAGTTAAAGCGCGAGAACAAATTGACGACCCAGAAAAAACAAGGAGACGAAGGACAGGCCTCTGTGTTGTCGTTTTGTTCTCGCGCTATAACTATCGTCATGCCGTACCAACTAGCCCTAGCCGCCACACTTCAATTCTGAAGTCCAGAGGCTAGTGGGTACGCACACCTTTACCTCTTGTTGAACATACACCTTTAACCATTTCTGATGCTGAACGCAATAATTTGGTTTTTTCGATCACCTTAAAGGAAGCTTCCTCGACATGCCAAATATTGCACCTCATTTATTATTTACAGAGATAAAAAGTAACTATATATTTATAACGTAAGTTTATCCAAAATTTACGACTCACTTAGCATAAACTTTTTGGAAAGCATGCCTGCTTTAAAAGCTTTTCTGCGATTCTTCTTACATTTCACCACGTAGAGTGTATGTATTTTTATTTGAGGTTGCTCGTGTTTCGCAAAAGTAAGCCTATTGGCCCTAACACAAAAAACACGGTCTTTATGTTTTTTGCAGTTGTGGAAGAACAATGAAGATATGTGGAATTATAAAACAACTCAACTTTATAAGTTTGCATGCCGCGGGGAGCACAAGGAAGGGATGACTGACACTGAAGTCACTCTCAGCGAAAGTTCATACGATCCACAGAAGCGAGCGATGTAAGATTTGTGATCTGCGACCCCTTCATTCAGAGATAAATTATTGTCCGCTTTTTTCAGGGCTTTTTCACCACCCAAGAAATGGAAGTTTGGTGCAAACAATTCTATTTCAACGTTTCACACCAGTGAGTAACATTATCAAACATTTGTTAATCAAACGCATTGTAACGCCTTGCGAATAGTAACCCTTCTTCTATTGAAATTGTTTGCAAAAAAGTGTTATGTGAAGAGGACACTATGTAAAAGAAGAACAGTACCCCCTATATTTTGAAGTGGGGGATGCATAAAAGCAATGCGCAAGAAAGAGCTGCTTTAACGCAAAAACAAAATGGAAGATGAACAATTTCCGAGAGGTTGCGTATATTCTGCCACAATGTAGCTGTTGTGAGCAGTGACCTAGCCAGGAGTTCATCCTGCAACCGCGAACCTCTCTAAGATAGATTTTCCTTTTCTTTTTCGACAGGGAATGCAGAGCACATCTGCCTGCCCGCAACAGATTTGATATCAATGAGAAAGCTCCCTGTGAAAAATAATTCTACCTACGCCCCTTGTTAGCACTATAGTAAACACTTTGTAAACAATTAACAAGTGAGCACTAATTCAACGCGGTATAGGGAACATTCCTGTGTGAAAAAAAATATTGTTGCTGTATTGAGGAAGAGGAAGACGACAAGATTCTGCGGTAAATCTTATGCTCGACATCTGTGTTTGCATCAGTCATGCACGGCTGTGACTGCCAAGTCGTCACTGTTTTCACAGCAAATTGTCATACGACGTTTGGTAGAGTTTGCTGCGAACATTCGCCACCGAACGTTGCCAGCTGCTTCAAACGCTGCAATGAGTGCATGTGGCAACATAGCGACGGTGTTTAGGGCAACATAGCGATTGGTGCTGTTTTGCATGGTGCGCTGATTGCAACTCTTGTGCTTTGAACCGAGTGCACAGAGAGTAAACCCAGCTTCGCATTTCGTTCGCTTTTCACTGCTCCTTTAGCGAACTGTTGGTGAGGGCACTGTTTGAAGTAAACAGTTCGATTTGCCCGCACAACTCATGTCTCTTAGCTCGACTTGCAAACTCGGTGCATGCACACTTTTGCCGGCTTTAATTGTATTCCTGCTTCATATGGCAGTATAAGTACATATCGCCTACTGCTCCAAGTGTAGCGGCGACATGCCAGACCTTTGCAGCCTTTGAAACCACCTCACCAACCATGTAAATTGGAATTGAATTGCTGGGTACGCTCCCGATGTCGACTGTTCGAAACAAGTTGATCGTCATACCTACCATTTACCTCAACCACTACACCAGTAAAAAAGCCCTGTCTGAAAGCAGTGCCGTAAAGCGAGCCAAGTTTTCTGTTTAAATGACAGTTCTGCATCAAGGTGCCCCAAAAGTCTTCATCACCATCAGAGGTATGGCCTTTACAGCTGAGCTGACTCAGGAGATTCTAAAGGACAGTCAAATTAGGCAACGGCAACGCTGGACCACAGCATGCCAACCGCCTGCAAATCACCTCACTCAGCATCTGAATAATACCATCGCTGAAATGCAGGACATGCACGTGGATGTTGAACATAAATGTGGGATAATGAACTTTCATACTTGACCGTCACATAAAACATGGATGGGCAAATGAAAACGCAATCCACGCCATGTAAATAGATCTACTGTACGAACCTGGTGATGACGTTCACACTCGTGATAACTAACAGCCTTAACAAAGAAGGCCTTCATATCACCGACTACATTTAGCGCGCCGAAGAAGAAACAAAACTATCTTCTCTCGGAATCAAGGCCTTTCAAAGGGCAACAGTTATCACTACAGCCTTCGAGGATGCCACATAGAGTTTCAGCATGGTGAACCTAATTGGATGTGAACGTGTACTTTGTGAAGAAACTTCTTCAGCAGCAGCTTGGGCCATTTAAATTTCTTAGATTTATTAGCGCTGTCGACTCGGAGGCTATACCGGGGGACAATGCGAAATCTAAGCAGTCCAGCGCACGTCGTGAGAGACCTTCACGTCATCCGTCTTAAGCCTGTCTATGCACGTCAAAAAACCTAAGGTACCTATTTCACTGGTTTTATATTGCACCTTCACATGGCGTGCATGTTTTCAATTCGATGTTACGCATCGGGTCAATGGTTTGTTTCACGATGGGCCGTGCTTCCGTCTGGTATTTTTATCTGCTTTATTTTACCCATTTAGACGGTTTGCAAAACTCCGCAAAGACTATGGCGCAGTGTTTCAGAATTTTCGGGCTGGCTTGAGAATCTTCCATTCAGATGCAGCGGAGAACGTGAAAAGTCCTGTTTATTCGATAGCTTAAGTGTCAACTAGCAATAAAACTTGAATTCTCACTGGTCCTTGTATAAGAGCACACGCGCCTTATTATGTGTCACGTCGTCTACAGCTTAATCTGTTTGGCGCTATCATAGTGCAGAAATAAATGACAGCTTGAACATTATTGACTGACAATCTATGTATTTCCTGCAGATAAAGAGTTATGTTTTATGCTGTGCATCCTTTAGGCGCTAGAACGCTCATTGATTCCTAGTAATATGCATCTAGAGCGTATCAGTATCGATCGTTATACTGGGCCCATGATCAGGCATGACACTGAACAGTCTTACCCAGGGAGATTGGGTTTTCATATATAGTTCATCCAAAGGAACGGCTTCTCATTGAACCCACTGTCTTCGGCATTCGTCAAGGTCATGACCACGCGACAACTCAATGGTCAAAGTCAATTGTTTTGAATTTAACAAAAAAATTTACTCTGTGCATTGCTTTTGCATTACTATGCCAAAAACTATTGCTCAGTGAAACAATAGTACAGGACGTCTCCTGACGCATAAACTTTGGTGAGGGTAGGAGAGCAGGCATAGTCTATCTTGTTTCTCTGGTATATGCGCATATGTCTACGTTAGAACCTAAAGCATTTATTCTGTAGACTCTTAAACGCAGAAATTTGTTAGCACCTTGTCTGGAGAAATTAGGCTCCATTCAATATTATGCGATATATTTACTTTTTTTTGGTGAGACAAGCTCTTTTATTGGTGATATGTGCTAGTTGATATCAAGTACTTTGAGCCAAGACAAATTTTCCGGTAACTAAGAGGCCTCTCTTTCTGAGAATTCATACGAATTTCATCGTAGCGTCACCTTACAAACTAGTGGTTGTATACTTTCCTGTCTCTATTTAAAACTTGTTGGTTTTTATATAACTTGTAGGTAGTATTCATCGTGCGTTCTTCCTCATAATATGCCTCAATCGTAGGGAGTGATTATAGCTTATGTAACAGAAGTTTGAAAAGGCTGCTGTTACATATTGTAATACACTGCACAAGTATGTTGGTTTATTCATATTCAGCGTGATTGTTGACACTACACGTCCGCTTGTGTGTGTGAGACATATTTTGTGATAACTGTGTTTAGTGACATTAACACTAGTGTAAGTGCTATTGTTCATGCGTTTTACCTGCCTCTTTCACAAATAAACACAGACGGAGCAGCTGTATGGTACGCTATGTTCCTCGGTAAAAGTGAGAATTGTGCCGTTGTTCAAATAAAGGAGTTCTGGGAGAAGAGGAGTAAGTACTTCAAACTTTTTAGTATTCTTGTTGTTGAGTTTGTTGAAGGTGCACAGGATCAGAGAGAGTGCATTCAGTCGCATTGGTAATGTGACTAAATACATGCTTGTGGTAGCTCTAGCAGTTCCTAAGTGTGAAAGTGGAACCAGAGAAAATGATGTGACAGCCAAAAACCCTTGGGCTCGGGTCGCCTACACGCGCCAGGTGAGGTTCAACACCTTTGATCGAGGAGAGAGGAAGTAACGCACGCCGCATCTTCCCTTTGCGGGATGTGATTTTTCGCTGGGTCAACGTACGTGGCGAAAGCACAATGAAGCCAGACGAAGCTGACGGGCATCACAGACGTGTTAAGTATGAATGAATGCTATGAGTGACGCCTGAGGTGATGTCGCCATTTGCGCTCGTGCTAAGGAGTTGCAAAATAGCACCTCTCCTGTTGGAAACGACTTAATGGGGCGGACGCTTGAAAACGATGCGGTGAAGGAACGAATGGCGCATAGCACGGTCATGAACCATTCCTGGACATTACCAAGAACGCTGTGAGAGCAGAGTGGTAGATGTAGAATATTTTACCTGAAACGTATGGGTGCCGCCATCTTGGACTTATAAGGTAATGTTTTGATGTTTTGGTATACTGCGATGTAAACTAAAGAGGCCAGGAAAAATCTCATTCATCAACTCAACCACTTTCATTTTTATTCGTCTACTTTGTTTGTTTTGTTGTTAAAGTGCAAAACACAAAGGCTAACAGCCCAGCTCGGCGGTACTGATACCTCTTCAAAAATATTCCATCAAAGTCATATGTTTTGAAGCTTACAGCGTAGATGGCTGCGGCACAGTCAATAAATATTAGAAATTGCCTTGGCACCATGGATAGCGTGCCTGGCATCTTCTTATCGCAGAACCAGGGGTCATGGGTTTGAATCCTGTCAAGGAAACGTTTTTCATTGTCTTTCGATCGTTCTTAATTTTTTACTTCGTTTCAGTGACAGAAATACGTCACCGAAATATAAACGATTGACAGCATAAAACACTTTCGTCTGACCAAGTTAGGAAGACAGAGATTGATATAGAGAGGCGAAGAAACCAACAGAGTTTCAAAGAAGGTGCTATACCAAAGTAGGTAACAAGGCGTAAAATGACGTAACGAAAGCCACCCGACATGATCTATTTATTTATTTATTGAAAACTCCTTACAGGCCCTTTACAGGGCATTGTGTAAGGGGGGTAATTGGTGAAGTTTTACAGATCACACAAAATTAATTCACGCGTTACAAAGCGTATCAGCACAATAAAAGTATGACGCGGATTGCAATATAAGTTGTTTGAAGTTAACAGGCGATAACAAGAAAAAAGAAAAGGCGATTTCATAGTGCACACACGACAGTGGGAACTGAATACAGTCATTATAGCATATGAAGGCGACATCAACCAAAGATAGCCAGCTGGCTTTACCTCAACGACGTGCCGTAATTTGTTTATAAGTTGCAGAACATACAATAGAAAAAGCACCAAAAAAAACGCTGAACCTATGCCCATATACAGAAAACATTTCCAGTGTGCAACAAACATAATCGAGCAGAAAATCCGACACCTGCAGAACAGTGGCAAGTCTATTGTGAGAAGAGAGTAAGCAGCAACTGACAGAAAGACTTATTGTCTGATACAGATGCGATGTTATCTGGAAGACCATTCCACAAACGTAAGGCGCGAGGAAGAGCAGATGAGTTGAATGAATCAGTTGCCCCGTATAATCGCTTGAAACTGAATTGATTATGCAACCTACGTGAAGTAATGGAAGGAACATCGAGGTGGAGTGGGAGGCGTCTGTGGTGTACACGTATTTGTGAAAGAGGCAAAGAAGGGAAATGTCGCGACGAGTGCTCAGGGGTTGAAGAGAAAGATTGTTTTTAATTTGCGTTATGCTGCTGTGATAATTATGATTGCGTGAAATGAAGCGGGCTGCCCTATTCTGAATAGCTTCAAGCATGCTAATTAAGTAGTCGTGATAAGGGGACCAGATAGGAGCGGCAAATTCAAGCTAGAGACGGACAAAGGTTTGATAGGCTAGTTGACGGACGTAAGCGGGACAGCTATGTAAATTACGGCGTAGATATCCTAAGGACTTGGAGGCTTTCGCGCTAATGGTGGTGATGTGGTGAGACCAGGAGAGATTGGGTGTGAGATCGACACCAAGATACTTATAGGATGATGCCTGTGATATTGCAGAATTATTGATAGTGTGATAGTGATAGTGATAGTGTATCTTGCCACAATATTGTAATGAGAAGTAACAGACAATAATACAAATGAGCGTTTGTGGGATGCCATTAGTTGTAATTGTTGTGCAATTATGAAAAAATAATTGCGGACGAAACAGTACAACTAGCTCGAAACAAACCAGTGACCTTCAGATCCGACGCTCTACCAACTCAGCTTCATCAGCCTTAAGCCCCCTCCATCTCCCGTGTTTACTTCATGAGGTATATACGTATATAAAGAGGCAGGTTCAATGTTTGGACTGTAAAACTGTACTCGCAGAACTGTAATGTCCAATATTTTATCACCAGAGGTTCACTAACAAGTGGCGACAATTGTTGTGGCGGTTTCATATAAATATCGAGCGTCAATCTGCGTACATGACATCTGTGATTTCAAAATGTATTTTTGAAATTACTGACATTTGCTTGACGAAATTTTCACAAACCTTTTATGCGAGATTTGTGGCACCCTTAGATGTCAATGTGCTTCAAATAAAATGATTAAGAGTCACGTGTGACGCAGTATACGTCAGAAATGTTTTCTACGTCACGGTGTATGGCGGGAAAATTTCAAGGAGGCGTCTTCGTCTGCATTTTTTTCGCGTCGCCAGAAGTGTGCTATCGCATGTTTACGACACTTTAGATTTTGCAAGGTCTAAACATGCTATATTTATTTCACTTTCAGGGCAGGATTGCGATGAAGTTCAAGGTAAGTCAATTATTTTGACAAAGCGTTTTGGTAGGTAAGGCAACCGAAAGTTCGCCATTTCACAAAGCCCATGGTTTAAAACCGATTTTCAACGGAGAGACTTTCTGAGTATTGTACAGGCTTTCCTACACCATTCAATAAAAAGACATCTAGAACAAAGAATTTCCTATAGAATGTCATTTGTAATTGTCTACGTTATGCACAGCCGAAAAGTGAAGGTATGGTTGTGGCTTTCAAAAGAATTCCGCCTTCGAGTGGAGGAGAAAGTGAACATTTTTATCCAAAATGGGAGAACGATAGGTCTGCAACGACAGGAAATTCTCAGCTAGAGCAGATCACTGCTCCTCTTTAGGAGCGATTCAAAATTTTAGGTGCGGATCACTTATGCGGCTCGGCTTGTTCATTCAACTGATGTTACGTCATCACGCTTACTGTTAAGCGCTGAATGCTGGCCTTAACACCTCTAATGATGCTGAAAGCCATGTTGAAGTCAACGAAGGTCCGAAATAGTGTAATTAAGAAACATACTCAGTCCGTCATTGCAATATTTCAACAAAATTGTTAAAACGTTTCTGATTTAAAGGCTGGCCCAAGCCTATCGTGATGAATTAGCGTTACCGGCTGGCCAAGCTAGCGATTGCCCTTTCCCTAGCACCAACTCTGATTCTGTCCTCGTTGAGTACGTGATTATATCTGAGGGAAGAAGAACCCAATAGAACTTGCTGCATATGACACGTATTTCTACTGGTGTAGCAAGCAAGAAGACGAAAAGCGTAGTGAAAATTTTGCACACATGTCGCACTCCGACCGACCACAATACGTGCAATTACTCCGACATTTCACCTAAAATTCTAGTTCACGCACAGTGCAACTATCTACAAAAATATTTTTAAATTGAAAGTCATAGCCCAGAAAAAGCGACCGGTTACCAACCTTTCCGCCCAAGTGATGGCACGGGCACCGAATGAGCGGCGCGCTTCTTCGTCTGTTACAACCGAGCAACTGATACGCTTGAAGGAATTCGCGACTCGACGCCTCTATGAATCAGCATGACGCTACTCAAATGCTAACACAATAGACTAGCTCAGACAGACAGTGAAATTCGACTAATGGGTCAACTCCGCCAGTAGTGCATTAGAGCTTTCACGTGGACTCTTCTTTTAGGCCTCTATTTGGCCTCAGCTGATAGTAAACCAAATCGTCTGACAATGCGAAAAAAGAGGGTTCAGCCCCTGTAGTTGTCAGCAAACACACGTAGGTTTTCTCTTCTCGGAACACTTTGCACCACCTGCTAGCTCATATATTGTATTTTCAGTGCTGAATTCAACGTTATATAAATGTCCGATTTGCCGTCTTACGCGACCGAGCATTCATATTAGCATAACCGTGGCTGTGGCGGTTTCTTCCTGCTTTCAGGTCTGTTTTCTGCACTCGTTGCAATTTTTGTTGGATACCCTGAATCTGTTGTACAGGATACGTGTGACAGCTTTGCTATACAAGCGAGTCATCTGCATGGTCCTCGAGCATATTTGTACCATCTGATACCGCGTCCAGCGGTACATACGAATACTGTTATCTCAGACTTTAACACTCTTTCAACGGAGCCTTTCAGAGGCCATCCTACTTCTTGTTGGAATGTCCTCGTACTTTAGGAGTTTCTAAAGCTCAAGTTACTGAGACTTGAACTGCCATGTTTCATGCTTGCAAATCCGTCCACCCTTTTATCAAGCTCAATATTTCTGATTTCTTTGCTGCTAGTTCTCTGTCTTCTTCTATTCGATTTTCTGGCTCTAAAGTAAGGCTAGCGCGAAGCCCAAGGCTAATGTCGCAAGAATGCAATTCGTTCACCGAACATCGTATCGGAACAAACATTACGACTAGTTGATAGCTCTGTCTTTCAAATTGCAAATTTGTAGCCATCACGAGCTCGAGCCACCATTCATGTGTTAGCCTTTCTGAATCAAATTATTGCGTTCTAGCTCTACCCTACAATTCGATCTCCACTATTGTAGTAAGAAGTTTTTATTTGAGCTGCTCCTTCTTCGCCCTTCGTGCTGCAGTCCTTTGCTCTCACTTCGCGCCAAGTTGTCCTCATACCAGATTCTGAACGCTGCTTCCTCGGGACTAATTTATTCTGCAAATTCATATATTTCCCTCGTGCTTGTCAAGGCTATAAAAATGTCGAAAATACATGATGTAAAAGAAACTCCTGTTTCCTGTTACGGACACCAATTTGTGAGGCGTGTTCTTTTTCTCCTTCGCGTTTGCTCTCTAGGCCGTACCATCTAAATAATGAACGAGGACAAATCCATTCGTTCAACAAATAAGCACAAAACTTCATTTGGAAACTGAAACTGAAACGCACAAGTGAAAACATATTAAACACTTTACTGCTTATGTAGAAACACTTTAACCATAAACAAAGTGGAAGTTGAAATCCTTCAACAAAGCATAGCTAGGATTTGGCTGAGTGGTGCAAATTGTAAGTGCGGTCTCACCGAACCCGGAGAAATAAAACAAGGCCACAATAATAAATAAAATAAACAAGCACGCAACCCAAGTTTTCAATTACTGTACGAAAAATTCTAACACGCTTTTCCTATAATGTGACACATCTACTTGAACGAAATGTGTGCGGCATGCCATACGACGGACGAAACGGAAATACCCTTAAGAATTCATTTGAAGAAAAAAGTGCACACGCAAAATCAGTCTCAAATCGACCGCTTTCAAAACAGCTCATTAGATATATATATATTTATATATGTGTGTGCGCATGTGTTTGTCTGTGTGTGTGTGTGTGTGTGCATAACAATAAGTAGGACATTTCACGCAGAATTTCCAATATTGTAACTGCAACGAGGATTGGGTCATTTAAAATATCTTTTTGTGTTTGAGTGTAACAATGCTTTCTAATGCACTAATGTCGTAAATACATCAATCTCTCTAACTAACCAATCAATGGTTGTATGCCCGACATTTCGAACAGCACCGTATACAAAACTAAAAGCCCCCGAACGCGGATTATCAGGACAAAGTAGCATCAACTCTAAACGTCCAATCTCGTCTGCCTGGTACCCCTTCAAAGTGAGACAGCTTCTTGAAAACCTTTTCTTCCGCGCCCCCTTGGTGTTATGCAGCGTACGCCATCTCACGCTTCAGAAACACGACAACCGGCAGTGCAACCCCAGCAAAGCGAAAGGTTACGAACGAGAAAATATAGTCGTATATATTTTGCCTACAACCAATGTCGATTGGCTTAGATAAGTTGAGCTCTAGAAACGTAGTGTCAAATTCGCTTTTCAACACAAGAGGTACGACGAGATGTTCTGCACCAGCAACACTGCGCTGTTGAAAGCGCCTTGTTTTCTCATCGTCAGCCTTACTCTATACTTTCGCGTTGTTTTTGTATCCTGAGAGGAACAAATAAGACAAAAATATTGAGAAGACAGTCATATAGGTTATGAAATAGAAGCGAACACATCCGTAGCCAGGCCTCATTGCATTCCAAGTGACAGCGAAGTGAAATCGCTGAAAAACGACCTTCACCTTGTGTACGACTAATCTGAACTATGATGCGGTGTGTCTAACGTCTGGACCCCCAGACTATGCTTCGGGGACCCCACTGCTTTTGGTTCTTAGGCAAGGTGAGCTCAGTTCGTCATCTTGATTACAAAACCGGCACGGGAACACTTCGATGAATATAAGGAGCGATATCAGCTAGTGCTGAAATTACAATAGCGTGCATCTCTATAGCTGGTCCGAGTCTAAGCACAAGTGGTAACAAAGGAATTCTAAAAAGACACTGGTGTGGTTAGTAGGGGTGAGTCATTGATGTGTTTTCTGCTGGTGTTTGTAAAATTCATTCTCGTGAGCCTTCTGTTGCGATTCATGTCGACGATGAGCAATGACAGCAAAGGGCGTGGCTCTAAGGTAGAAAAAGTGTTTTCCCTGCACACGACTTGAACCCTAATCTTCTTCAAAACCAAAGTGTTCTATTATTGTACTAAGGCTAATTTCGATGCTCACAGTGATGGGGCTGTGGAACGAGCTCTTCAACACGATTGCTTTGATAAACTTGCCGTGAAAAAAATATGCGTTATTAGGGAAAGCGTGAAATATAGACAACTAACCACAGAAAGTACGGTACATGAAATAAAAATAATCCTATTATATCAAAACACGTAAGAAACACATCTATCTAAACGGCACTCAACCATTATAGCATTGATATTCTTCCCGAAGTTTATTCGTTCAGTCGGATTATTACTTATTTTACTTTTTAAGTTGTGCTTACTATGACGAAACAACAGATTGTAATGTGACTCAAGTTTCAATGTTCGTCTTTCAAATCTATTTTTATACTAAAACAACTACTTCTGGACATTTCACGCAGTGGAGAGCGAGACTTTTTGTGAGGGTGAGTAATACATCTAATTACTTCAACATTATGCTATATTACTGAGATTTTACACCAGAATGTGTATTCATCCAACTCTTGATAGGTGCAGTGCAAAAAAATTTGGTGAGATGTTCCATTTAATGGTCCCGTAGAGTGATCTTGAGGTGAACGTCTCTGTCATTATACATCCTTGAATTTCAGAGGCGGCGCTGTACAGTGCATAAATGTTTAATTTCAATACAGCGTATTCGTATAGGAGGGAGGACAGATTATGCGGAAGGACAGGGATATTAGCCAGTTTTTAGATCGGCTACCTACGTATTGCTGGTAAAAAGGGTGAGGGGAATAAAATATGACCGAAAAAAATTTGCAACGTTGGAGAGAAAAAAATACAAAAAAATGGCGACGGAGGAAAGGCAACATCAAAGAGTATTACACACTAAAGCCTCTTTCTGAGGCCAGTTATCCACAAAAATCGTAGCACAGCTTTCAAAGTCTTCTGGGCTGAGTATGGGCTCAGCCAATGACCCAGAATCCTCTGTTCCGACAAAGGCTGATCATCATGCATATCCAGAGCTGCAGTAAGTTCTTTTCTTGGCACATTGAAGTGGGTGCACTAACATAAAAGAAGCTTGATGGTTTCTTCGAAGCTGCAGTAAGTTCATTTAAAGAGCTGGTCATTTCAATACGATAAATGTACGCGTTTCTGAATGCCACTCCAAGCCGCAGGCGGCAAATAAGTGTCTTTTCAGCTCAAGAGATCTCTGAGGGAAGACGAAGCAGCACATTGATTGATTTGTGGGGTTTAACGTCCCAAAACCACCATATGATTATGAGAGACGCCGTAGTGAAGGACTCCGGAAATTTTGACCACCTGGGGTTCTTTAACGTGCACCCAAATCTGAGCACACGGGCCTACGACATTTCCGCCTCCATTGGAAATGCAGCCGCCGCAGCCGGGATTCGAACCCGCGACCTGCGGG
Organism: Rhipicephalus annulatus; assembly: GCA_013436015.1. NCBI lineage: Eukaryota > Metazoa > Arthropoda > Arachnida > Ixodida > Ixodidae > Rhipicephalus > Rhipicephalus annulatus. The sequence continues at coordinate 18,391 of WOVY01005515.1, forward strand.
TCAGCAGCCGAGTACCTTAGCCACTAGACCACCGCGGCGGGGCACAAAGCAGCAGATAGGGATTCAAGTTATGCAGCTGTGCGTTTGTGAACTCTGTCGAGTTCCACTGTACCAGAGTAAGATCACGTGCAAGCGAACGAAGGCTTGATGCTGCGTCGGGTTTTGAATACAGGATGGCTGTGTATTGAGTATCGTCACGTGCAGATCTTGCGGCCTCATCTGCTCGGTCATTGCCATATATACCGCTATGACCTTGTATCACTGATACACTATGCTGTGCTGTTTCTCGATTGCTTGTTGATGAAGAAGCTTTATTAGATGCGGAAGCATCTTATACTCGCGCCTTGTAGTGCGCCGTCCGCGCCGTCCGCAACGCTTCTCGAACATTCGACAGCTGACGCGCGCGCATGCGCCGTCGCGCCGTCGCCCACCATCTGTGCTGCGCGCGCTTCTCCTTCGAGAACATTCGACAGCTGACAGCGCATGCGCCGTCGCGCCGTCGCCATCTGTGCCGCGCGCGCGCTTCTCCTTCGAGAACATTCGACAGCTGACAGCGCATGCGCCGTCGCGCTGTATATATACTCAAGGTTGGCGCTCGCTCGCTCAGTTGCCGCTCGTCCATTGGTTTGTGCGGCGCGTCGACGTCCGAAGTCGCCGTGAAATGAATGCCAACGAATCCACAAACACAATGATCGACGTCCCTTCAACCAGCGCTGCCCTTTCACATACTTGTGTACGTGTTCACTCATTTAACACCCCCTCCTACAACCACGTTAACCAATTTAGCCATCGACCCAAGTAAGTCGCAATTTAACACCCCATTTCACAACCACTTTAACCAATTTAGCCATCGACCCAAGTAAGTCGCACTTTAACACCTCGTTAACCAATTATATGCTCCGCATCCTCCTCAGTGTTCCCCCGAGGGAAGCTGCGGGCAATTTTTTTAGCTACTATCTTTTCATTGGGTCGATGGCGAAAGGGTGACAAGACCCATTTTAAAGCTGCCTTCGAGTCCGAGAATGTAAACAAAGTTTTCGAAGGTTCTTCAAATATGAATACCAACGCTGCACGTATGACAGCTGGTCCTGCAGCTGTCGATGACGTTGAATGCGACGTTATTCTTTAATTGTGATATGCCTTCCGGGAAAAAACCACCGCCTCTGCTGAGCTTACTGAAGACATAGAGCCGTTAATGTAAATGTGGAGGCGTGCGTTGTGCTTCTCTTGCAGAAAGAGTAATGCGGCCTGTTTCAGGATTGCATCCGACGACTTTTTGTTATTTTGGATGCCCGAAATGGTAAGAAGGGCTTTGAGAGGGTGTAGGCATCAGAATGGTAACAGCGACCTTGATGCATGCGTGAAGTGCAATAGAAGCACTGTGCAATGGTGAGCTATACAGTTGCGCTGTACGCGGAGTGGGGCCTAGAAGTTGAGGTTGCGAGGTGATGCGACGGAAACCGAGCGAAATGTCTTAGGTGCATTCTCAAGGTGCCTTCTCGGATGTATGTGTAGGCTGGATAATCTCGCGCAATGATGACTGTAGACGCTGTCATCATGTCGCTCCTGTAGACGCGCATCTCGAGAGTTAGAGGCATATTCACAGTGCTTGGGCTTGGATCGACTGGAGGACGCGCATTTTGTTCTTCGCGCAAAGCACGGGTAATCTGTAGCGCATATAAATGAGGAACAGCAGAGTGTAGTGTTGAAGTATTGCTCGTAAAGATGCACTCTACGTTTTTCCCCCAAGAAGCCTCAGCACGTGGATGATCATAGGGAGTTTCGTTTATATGTGGGCAATATAAGGGCTCTTGAAGATTTCGCGATCTACAATGGCTCCGAAGAATCGGTGGGTCTTCACGTAGTTGATCATGTGTTCATTGATTTTAATAACATATGGACTCATTGCTTATGCGTGAATGCTATAAGCGAGCACTTGTCTGATGACAGCTCTAGTCCCCACTCTTCGAGGCGCTTTGTGGCTAGTGTAGCTGCTCTTTCAAGCCGCGAATGCAAATAAAGCGTGTTACGCCTGACGCCCAGATGTGAATGTCGTGTGCATATATGAGTAGATGTACTGATTCTGGAAGTGCGTCGACCAGGCCGAAGAGCGCTAGATTGAAAAGTGTGGGGCAAAGAACACCACCTTGAGGCACACCACGACAAATGCAATGATGCGCTGTTGTGCCATTCTCTGTCTGCACAAAGAAAGTTCTGCCTTTGGTAAACCCGACCCTCTAGTTTAACATTTTTATGACATCCCTAATAGCTTCATGTGATACATTATTTTGTCTGCCTTTCACGTCCAAGAAGCAAAAAGCGATGCAGTGTCTACGACCTGACTGGTTTGTGACGAACAGGGCAGAAAATAGTGTTTAGAAACATTGTTCACACATGGGCTTCCGATTGATAACAGAACTAAAAAATGGCATTCATATTTGTATATCAGCGAGTTATAAAACTTTGAAACAATACGTATGTTTTGCCAGCAAGTTATTGTCTTGAACAGCGTACAAGCCACAATTTCACTTTTACCGCTACCCATATAAAATAACAATGCAATTCAGGACGTAAGGGTACTTTGCCCTAATATACAACAAATTCAGCACAATATTTCTGCTTTTGTTGTTTCTGTCGTTGTCCAAGTATTCAGTATATTCTCTGAAATATATCTTATGCCGGATATATGTTTCAAATAAAGAAGCTTGTTTTATTGGAACAAGCGTCCAGCAATCATGCTTTATTTCAAAATAATCCACTAGTCAATTCATTATCGTAGTTATGCAAGGTGATGCCTGTAGGTTAAAAAAAAGATTGATCATTTCGTCTTAGCAATCGCCATTACACAAAATGGAGACGTGTCCTTGTTGAACTAATTCATGATTGCTGTATAACGCGTGATAAGACAGGTTGCAGACCATTTATTGTTGTTTGGCGGCTATAGCACTAGCAAAATAGCACCCAAGAAAACAATAGGCCGGAAGAAAAGAAGGAAACATCCACAAGGCACTCTATGGACGGGTACTTCTGTTCATCTAGTATGTTGTTTTCGCCGCACTGTTTTACTGGGAATATGAAGCAACTAGTCAAAAAACACATATTGACAGGCAATTTCATCGTCTAACTTAGACGCACCAGCGTTGAGCCACTGAGGTACATTTCAATGCCGAAGACTTCCCTCAATTTCATTTTCTAAACAAATCCACGTGGTACGTCAGGGTGTAAACAGAAAAACGCTCAATGTGTGATCAGAAAAGGTCAGAAGTGGATTACTGATGCGACATAAAACTTGGGCTAGCTGACCATCTCGAGCACGTAAAGCATTATCAAACATCACGGCTGCACGAGGAGGAAACTGATTTTGCAACGAGCCTGTCATTTAGCCGGACAGCATATTTTCTCGGGGTGAGTGAAAGCGTAGAAGACGGTGTTACACACAAGATAGGCAGTTGCACGTTGCAGGACTGTTTTTGCTATGAATGGAAGCTAAGCGAGACACCGGCGCAGCGGCTAAAGTCATCGCTTACTGGTGTGTCAAGACATTGAAAAAACTGGCATGGACATGTAGATACAATGTGTTCCAAGGGTTAATTGTGCAGGACATGGTAACGATGCAATACTCCGCTTTACCGCTCGAACTGAGCGTTCCCACACTGTCGAACAGAGTACTTTCATAAGAAAAAGGGACACTTAAAAGTATTGTTTATAAAGTTTCCAGATAGTGTGATTTTGGCGCACTAGAAACGATGCCCGGTCTGTTTAATGGCATCGAGAGGTCGTGGGTCAGACTCCAACTCGAAGATCTCTTTTTTGTTGCCATCTCATGATGTACACTTTTCAACGTCATTTCTTTGATTAAAAAACGTAGCCGAGGTCTTGATAAGCTCCGCACAAAACTGTTTTGTGTTAAATATGGTTTTGTGATATAGAATCAAAACAGCGAGTTTATATCAATAATTTCGCAAAGAATATTGTTCACCTCTTTTGCGCAGTTGAAGGGGTACACTTTGGGTTTATACTTTGGGGAAATATTTTAACTCAGTTTCATCCTTATGCGATCAATTCACCACAGAAAAAACTTTTTTGCAAATTACTGCACTGTTCTGCAAGCGCATATTATGCAGATTAGTTGGCAGTTTATTATAAGTCCACATCTGGTGTCCATTATCAAGCCTAACTGATTATCAATGTTTTGTACTAGGCAGAATGTGTTCCCAAAGACAGAAATACACGAAGCCTAAGTTTTCATCAGTTTCTGAAGGAGCGTTGACAAGGAAGCGATATTTGGTGTAATAATGCCTTTTTACACCTTTTTGCAGGCTCAACATACTATGACCTTATCGTTTCTGAGAATGTCAAAAACAAAGTGCCCGCTGACTGCAGAAAACAATATCAACAGACTATCAAATCGGAGAAGACTCAGAAACAATATTTAAAACGTTGTAAAGTAAAACAAAGCGCCGTCTAAAACGGCAGAGCACCAATACGAAGTTGAAAAAAATCCAGTAAGGATTGCTTCGCATCAAGAATGCACCTGTAGTTTCACTTTAGCCTAGATTTATGAAGACTTTATCAACTTGTGAGTCGCACAATAAAGATGTATGAGCATGAGTGTCGGTTTTTTCCTCCAGCTGAATTAAGGGTGTGCGGAACGAAGCTTTCAAAAAATGTTTTGTATCTAGACGTGGAGCAAAGCTTACCATGCATGCTGGGCACAATTAATTGGTGATTGTACTACATAACTTCGCAGTGCCATAGTTACCAATGATGAAATAATGCACCTATTATAAAAAGTACTAAAAACTACCACATGATCACCTCCAGCATGAACCTTTGACTCGCGTATTGGTGAAAAGCCGGTGCGCATAAAATGTGACCCAACTGCAGAGGGCGTTTAATAATATTCCGCAGACTCTATGACGATACGACCTACATTTTGCTTGCTATTTCATGTTATATACCACACCACTGTTTGACTTATTTGCTGAATTAGGAAAGATTAGGTAATTGAATACTGAATGAACAAAGGTAGCTCAAATTATAATATAAATGTTGCAGATGAGGCTTGAAGTTAACCAGTTAGGCAATTCAAAAATGTCCAGACATGCGCGCTTATGTGACGTCAGTGAATAGCTTCCTAGCTCTACGCATGCAAATGACTATCCGCAATGCCCAAGAGCAATAGGTGGCGCAATGTTCAATTCAAGATCGTGCCCACAGTATTGTCTGCCTGTTTTTTGGCACTGGAACAGACAGAATGTTTTGTCCATGACGCATTTACCTGAAGAAGTTAGGAGCTTTGCAGAAACGTAGCTTAAAACCGAGCAAGCTCAACACCTCATTCTTAGCCGCGGATTATAGCCTTATATTTCAGATTCACCACACTGCAGGAGCGATGCTTTGCGAATAATTGTGCGTGCCACAGTGAACTGCATGAACCGGATTCGACGTTCGAATTTAACGGTACTTGAAGGTAGTACGCACCAAGCCTGCCTAACAGATTTGCCGTAGTAGACGGTAGTTAACCAGAATCACTATTGCTGCTGCATGGAACCTCACGTTCGACGTTGTGATGGTTCGAAAATATATTACGTCACCTTGAATACTTGCACAGTCAGAACACGCAGTTACTCTACAGTGGAAGAAACGCACTTCCCATTCAGTAGTAGTGGAGTTACAGCCATGCTCAGACTCTAGTCGTAACGCTGTTAGAGGTTGACCGTTTTGGTGACTAGCTGTACAGCATAGTATCTAGAAGCACGCTACATGTAATCTAAACAAAAAAAGCTGTATTACAAGATTGGCGATAATCAAGCAAAGTATACATCCATAATTTGGCAGATCCCACGTACCTTGGAACACTCGGCCGTCAGAGCCCACAATCTTTTTTCAACATCATAGCTTTCCACGACGTTTCTCTTCCCGAATTCTGGTATTTTCTGAGTCATTAATCCAGCATAAGACACGAGACGTTGCTCACCCACCTGATACCTTTCATTCTTCGTCTGGCATAGGTGGCCTACAACGAGGTTTTCCATCACGCTGCTCTTAAGCACTCCTTACGCTCACCGGTTGTTTCTTAAGGACGCCGTGTTCCTGATAGACGAGCTGACGCGTCGGGAAAATACCCTGAGGAGCCATGCTCCTTCCACACGGACTCATGAATCACTGTTTGGTGCATACACACTCGACAGTCTAAGCAAAATAAAAGGCTCAGATGCATCGAACGTCGCACACTGCCAGGCGCAAGAGCCCCTCGTAATAGACAGCCTAAAAAAAGCTTCTGAAGAGCTTTCTGTCAACCTTGAAATAATACCTGCATTCCACAAATGCATTAAAAGAGCCCCTAGACTTCAAGCTTGAGACTGCACACTGGATTATGTTGTCAAGATAACTGGCCTGATGCTCAAAACAGCCGAGAAGTGAAAAGAGACAATGAAATACATAGCGGATAAGCCAGGGCTTGTCTGCAAGTTTTCATTGCGTTATATATATATATATATATATATATATATATATATATATATATATATATATATATATATATATTGTGAAGAAAAAAACGCATCGTTGGCAACCAACATCGCCACCGCTTGGTACTGAGTACTGGGCGTCTCCCGCTCGCCTCGTGCTGATCTTCGCCGGCATCTGCTTCACCGTCGCTCTGTCCCGATCATTTTGTCATTGTATGGCCACCGTTGCAACACACGCCAATAAACCCCTTTGCAATTGATGGAGCGAGCTGACATTCCCCGTCATATATATATATATATATATATATATATATATATATATATATATATATATATATATATATATATATATATATTGTGAAGAAAAAACGCATCGTTGGCAACCAACATCGCCACCGCTTGGTACTGAGTACTGGGCGTCTCCCGCTCGCCTCGTGCTGATCTTCGCCGGCATCTGCTTCACCGTCGCTCTGTCCCGATCATTTGTCATTGTATGGCCACCGTTGCAACACACGCCAATAAACCCCTTTGCAATTGATGGAGCGAGCTGACATTCCCCGTCACTTGAACCTGGGCGCTGCCAATCGCCATCGCCTAAACGTGGATCTGCATAACTGAACGCTACCTCCCATCATGGCAACCAACAACGCGCAACCTGGCTCTTTCACTCCATCCTCCAGCAACCCCGGCGTTCTTCGCTTGCGAGAGCCGAAGGTCTTTAGCGGAGCTCATGAGACCGAGGTGGAAGACTCGTTCATTAACTACGAACTGGCGAGTGCAAACAACAAGTGGGATGACGCGGACAAGTTGACTAACGTCATCTTTTATCTCGCTGACGTGGCCGAAATGTGGTATAAACACCACAAAACGACATGACGACTTGGTCCATCTTCAAAACGTCGTTTGCTGACGTTTTTGGCGGACCCGCGATCCGCAAGTCGAGAGCTGAACAACGCTTGTGGACGCGCGCACAGAAGCCAACGGAATCGTTCACCAGCTACATTGAAGACATTATTGGTCTTTGCAACCGTGTGAACACTACCATGCCCGAGTCGGAGAAGATTCAGCACATTCTCAAAGGAATAAATGACGGCACATTTCAGATGCTCCTGGCCCGTAATCCTGCCACTGTTGCTGAACTTGTCACAGTGTGTCAAAGTTTCGACGAGTGAATGAAGCAGCGTGCCCTCACTCAGCGATTTTCCTCACACGCCGACTCGCGCTCCAGTCTCACTTTCGTTTCCGATCACTCACCAACCCTGCAAGAGATTAAAGACTAAAGAATAAAGCATGAAGAAGTAGCTCGGTGACTGTCGTCGATTCCCTTCACGCAGCTGCCGCCGTGCTCTCGTCTGCCCTCACCACTCCGTGACGTTATTGCCGAAGAGGTAGCTCAGGCAGTTCCCGTCGCTGCCCACCACCAGCCTGTGACCATGCCTGTTGCCCATGCGCCGGCTATGCAGCCCGTAGCCGCGCCTCTTACGTATACCCATGTGGTATGCAGCAGACCCCGCCAGCAGCATTTGCCACCCATGTCTTCGGTTGCTCCCCACTCCGCCCCTTTTTCGACACCTTGGGCCGCACCGCGAGTCAGGAATTCCTGGCGCACTCCTGACAATCGACCAATGTGCTACGCCTGCAGTACTCCAGGACATGTGGCACGATATTGTCGCCATCGCTTCCAACCACTCACGACGCTTCTTTGCCGTTACCGTACAACTAGCAGCCCATCCACCTACCTGCTCCCTATCCCTCACCACAGTATGGATACACTAACACTAACCTTCCCGAGTCTCTGTCACCACAGCCCCCATCTCCGGCTCACTCTCCCCGCTCCCCATCTCCTCGCAGGCGATAACTGTCCCAAATGAGTCCCCTACCCGCTTCTGCAACCGGGAAAAGTGAACGCCGCAGTTCCAGAGGCGCCGTCGTCAAACTGCTAAAGTCCTCGCTCTTCACTTGCTAACGTCATCACCATATCTGTCGATGGTGTTTCTACCTTTGCCCTCGTCGACACAGGTGCTGCCGCTTCTGCTATAGCCAGCCAGCTCTGCCGCTCCCTACGCAAATTCACCACACCACTCTCTGGACTATCGCTTCGTACGGCTAGCGCACAACCAGTTCAACATCTCGGCACTTGTACGGCCCGCATATTCATCCAAAGCTCTATGTACGTTGTTGAGTTCATCGTCCTTTCGGTGTACTCGCATGACGTTATCCTCGGTTGGGACTTTCTGTCAAATCATCATGCCGTCATTGACTGCGCACGCACTGAAATAAAATTTTCGCACCTGTGTGACGAACTTTTGCACGAAAACCTTGAGTGGTCACCAAAAGTCGTTTTGCGTGAGGACACTAAAATTCCGCCAGCCTCTCTGCTTGCTGCGATGACCATAATGATGCTACGGCAATGTTTAAACCTTCCGACATTTTCAAGAGCCGCAGAGCCGTTTCTTTGCCTTTCACTACGCTTGACGTCGCTGCTGGCCGAAGCAATATATTCGTCCACAACCCCCTTTCTGCACCACTTACGCTACTTGCCTGCGAATGTCTCGGTTGAGTGGAGTACCTTGATTCTTTTTTATTCCAGACAAACCGTGCAGTAGCGTCTCGACCAAACTTCATGCCCTTTCCCCACTGGAATGCTCGTTGAGTGACATCATATCGAGTCCCATCGCCGACACCTTAAATGCTCAAGAACGCACCGAGATTTTTAGTCTCCTCCAGCACTTCGTGAATTCATTTGACGTTCCTCAGCCGCAATTCGGTCGTACTTCCGCAGTGCACCACTACATTGACACCGGTTTGCACCAGCCATTGCGTCAAAGACCGTACCTTGGCTGTGCTGCAGAACATCACGTTATCAACGACCAGGTTGAAGAGATGCTACGCCAAGGCATTATTAAACCGTCGCACAGTCCTTGCGCATCTCTTGTCGTTCTAGTTCAAAAGGATGGATCGTTTCGATTTTTCGTCGACTACCGGCGATTAAACAAGGTGACGCGGAAAGATGTCTATTTATTACCGCGCATCGACTACGCCCTTAACAGCCTCCAAGAGCCAAATTCTTCTCCTCCTTAGAATTAAGATCTGGATACTGGCAGGTTCCTATGGCAGAAGCTGATCGCCAGAAAACTGCATTCATTACACCAGATGGCCTGTATGAATTTAACGTAATGCCTTTTGGGCTTTGTAATGCCCCTGCCACGTTTGAACGACTAATGGACAACCCGCTGCGTGGACTGAAGTGGTCTGTGTGTCAATGCTACCTCGATGACATTGTCGTTTTCTCTCCCAATGTTCCTACACATCTGCTTCAGCTTCAACTGTTTCTGACGTATTTAACCAAGGAAGCGCTCCAACTGAATCTTTAAAAGTGCCACTTCGCCACGCTAGAGCTGTCCTTCTTAGGGCACATCGTTTCCAAGCATGATGTTCTACCTGACACTGCAAAACTGCGAGCAGTCGCTGAGTTCCCGAAACCTACTACACTGAAAGAACTACACAGTTTCGTCGGACTATGCTGGTGCTTCCGGTGCTCCGTTCGAAATTTTGCGTTGATCATGTCACCACTGACCAACTTCCTACGCAGTGACGCAGACCTTTCATCCTGGTCTCCTGACGGCGACGTCGCGTTTTGCGCGCTCCGTAGTGTGCTATCATCTCCTCCTATTCTTCGGCATTTCGACCCAACAGCTGCAACGGAAGTTCATACACACGCTAGCGGGTTTGGTCTAGGCGCTGTTCTCGCCCAACGCAAGCCGGGCTACTCCGAATACGTCGTCGCTTATGCGGGTTGCACGTTCACTAAAGCTGAGGCCAATTACAGCGTCACTGAAAAGGAGTGCTTAGCGCTAGTGTGGGTGCTTCGCAAGTTCCGCCCTTTTTTGTACGGTTACCCATTTGACCTGGTAATGGACCACCATGCACTTTGTTGGCTCGCCACATTGAAAAAGTCTTTCTGGCCGCCTAGCTCGGAGGGCACTGCAAATCTAGGAGTATGACATTCGCGCCATCTATCGCAGTGGACGCAAGCATTCGGACGCCGACGCCCTGTCCCGTTCACCTTTACCTCCCGACTTGCCCCGCGGAACCACTGGTACCAACCGCGTCGCATCTCTTGACCTCGACTCCTTTAGCAGTGAACAACACAAGGGCCTGTGGATCGCTTCGCTTTTTGACTGTCTCTCTGGATTGTCAATCACTGTGGTATCACGATCCCTCCGACACAAAGCTGCCCATTTCGTCATTCGTCATCGGCTGCTACACCGACGCTACTACGCCCCTGAAGGTCGTAAGTGGCTCTTGGTTGTCCCCCGCAGCTTGCGATCACAAATATGCGCCTCCTTTCCCGACGATCCCAAATGTGGCCAAGCTGGAGTTTTCAAAACTTACGAACGCATTCGCCATCGCTGCTACTGGCGCGGAATGTATGATGTTGTTCGAAAATTTGTTATGAGCTGCCCTGACTGTCAACGCCGCAGATCACCACCATTCCACTCGTCTGGTGCGCTTCAACCGCTTCTGTGTCCTGCCAAACCTTTTGATTGGATCGGAATTAATCTCTAAGACCTTCTACCGACAACATCAGATGAAAATCGCTGGGTAATAGTCGCTGTGGACCATTTAACACGCTATGGTGAGACCACCGCCCTTCCAAGTGCCACTGTGCGGGACGTAGCGTCCTTCGTCCTCCGTCGATTCTTACTATGACATGGTGCACCTCGAGAACTAATAGGTGACCAATGTCTAGCATTCCTATCAGAAGTCGTCACGGCTCTGCTTTCTGAATGCCATGTTGTTCATCGCAAGACCACGGCATACCATCCGCAGACTCACGGGCTCACGGAGAAATTTAATCCCACCCTCGGCGTTATGCACGCGATGTATGTGAAATCTGATCATACTAACTGGGATCGCATTCTTCCATTCATCACGTTCGCATATAACACCGCGGCACAGTCTACCATTGTATTTTAGCCTTCCTTTCTTGATTACGGACGTGCACCATCAAACACTATTGACACTCTTCTTCCATACCGTCCAGACGCATCCGAATGCCTATCTGTGTCCGAAGCTGCCCGAAAAGCGGAGGAGTGCCGTGAACTCGCACGCACAATTACGTCACAAGAACGGCAGCGCCAGAAAAAAAAACGGCGCCGACTCTTCAAGAAGCCACAGCTATTCCCTGGGATCACTTGCATGGCTGGCTGTTCTTTACCAAACCCCTGGTCTTTCTTCAAAACTCGTCCCGAAGTACGAGGGTTCTTACCGCGTTTCGGAGCCAACCTCGCCGGTGAATTTTCTCATTGAGCCACTTTCACCATCTGATGACATGCGCCGGCGTGGACGTGACATCATTCACGTCGCCCGCCTTAATCCATTTTATAGCCCTCTCCGTCCAGACTCTTAGGTCGCCAGGATGGCTCTTTTTCGGTGGGGTAAAATTGTGAATAATAAAATGCATCGTTGTCAAGCAACATCGCCACCGTTTCGGTTCTGGGTCATGGACTTCTCTCACTCGCCTTGTGATGATCGTCGCCGGCATCTTCTTGACCATTGCTCTGTCCCGATCGTGTGTTCATCGTAGGCAACCATCACAACACACGCCAATAAACCCCTTCGCAATATATCTATATATATATATATATAATTGCAGGAAATAAATTCTTGGACGCCGGAAAATAGTATGAATAAAAAGAAGACACACGTCGAAAAACGGAAAGGTTTCTTTACGTTTCGGCCGTGGGACCGGCCTTCGTCAGAATAACAGATGTAACAGTGGTGCGACAGTATATAAGCGCATACGTTTCGCTTGCAATAATCACGAGTGTTCAAACATCATAAAAACAAGTACAACAATCAGACTTAAAATCTATATGGGGGCCCCCCGTATCACATCCTACTTATAAGCAATCAAATAACAAGTCACGACACGTGCACAAGGATTACAGCTGGTACAAGCAATAACATTTACAGCGGTCACTGGTGCAAGACGCTGAGTTTCCCCGTACTCTCATTCAAACCGCCTGCGATTGTATTGAACTTAAAGATAAGAAATGATTCGCGCACTTCCCTGTCATGATGCGTTCGGAAGCCAGACTCTAGAATCGTGGCTCTAATGTTGTCAAATGAGTGGCCCATTGCGTTAGCATGCTTTGATATTGGAAGGTGAGGAAGGGAAGGGATATGAGCCTTGTGATTGTTAAACCGATATCGGAAGGGTGTTTCGGTTTCGCCTAAGTACTGCATTCCACAGATCAAGCATTCCAGGAGGTAAACACATTACGAGTGTCGCAGTTACAGTCACCATTTATTTTCACGCTGAAGTTAGATGCGGTGCTGTTTGCGATAAGTGAAGTGGTCATATGTTGGCAGACTTTGCAACGAGGTTTGTTGCAAGGACGGCAGCCAGTAGGTTTACTGCGTACACTTTTTGACGACATTAGTAGGTCACGCCAACAAAAAGAAGTACAAGAATCAGAGACACTCCTATGAATGCACTAACACGGACAAGGACGCAAAGCAAGCCTCTTAAAGAAAATTCAAGACGTGACGTATCTTCACATAAGAGATTGGCGCCAGAAACGCTTTTGGCACAAAGATGAAGACTGCGCCTAATATTACAGCTCCAAAACCACAGAGAACGCCGACCAAGACAAGAAGTCACCAGTTGCAACTCACAAAGAGCCAGACATCATCCCATTTGTTTATGACAGCAAGCACGCAAGCAGGGAAGACAGCTATGCCTACAAAGACTGATCTCCTGAAACTGCAAAGCCTTCAAACATCATCAATTTGTCGCAAAAGTGGCATTTATTGCATCATTTTCTACAGTCATTGCATACTTATACTGTCCCGAACGCAACAGCTAGACTCGCCCACCAGAGTTCTCACTAATGTAACCAAACTGCTACCCTCTCCTATAAATTCATTTCTGTGTGCCAGTTTACGGAACTGCCTTGTCACAAGGAGCTACTTCGTGTTTGGACATTTTCGCTTAAAGGCTAGGACTCTTCGTGTTTTGTTGCTTTTAACACGTGCACACTTTCGGAAGAAGGGGGAATTCTGTGACGTAGGAAGGCAGTGACTGAAAGTAGAGGCTGATTAAAAAAAGTGAGAATGTTATAAACATGAGATATGAGGCAGTCCACGTCTGCTAGCTTTTATAGCGTGACACACACACACACGCATATATATATATATATATATATATGTCAAACACTGCAAAACAAGTATCCCCTATAGCCAAGCTATCCGTTTTAAAAGAATTTGTTCGGACAACAGGGATTTCACTCGCAACTGCGACCAGCTCCGTAAAGCATTAACCGAACAACAATATCCTTCACAAATAATTGACGACGCTCTCCAACGGGCCAAATGTCTCAATCGGAAAGAGCTCATCAGTAAAGTCAAGCGATTAGTGCCACCTTCCCGAACCAACCTCGTTCTAACGCATTCTGCATCTATTCCTAACGTGTCGCATATACTCATAAAGCATTACAACAAACTGACACAGAGCGATCGGCTTAAGGACATCTTCACTGAATCACTGCGGGTTGTATATCGGAGATCAAGGAACTTGCGCGAAATGGTAACTTCTTCCAAGACTAGATTCATTGCTCCCGTTGGTTGTCACCCCTGTAAAAAAACGCGATGTAAAGTTTGTGCGCACATGACCACTGCGACTATTGCTAAAAGTACGGCATCTAACTTTTGACTTAGGATTAAAGGGGACTTAAACTGCGATAGCAGCAACATCATTTACTTACTTGAATGCTCAATCTGCCACATGCAATACATCGGTCAAACCGAGACATCTTTTCGCATCCGTTTCAACAACCACAAATCACACGTAAAGAGTTTGCCATATCTTCCATTGTCCAAGCATTGTCATCTACCAGGTCATTCGTTTGACAAGATTATGGTGACACTATTAGAATCGGGTTTTAAATCGCACCATGATCGCGAAATTCGAGAATCGTTCTTGATTCACAAGTTCAACAGTCTGTTATCCGGCATTAACGAATGCGTAGGCAAAATGTTATGCCTTTCTACGATGCCCTGACGTCCGAAATATTGAGAAATATTTAAAGAAGCATCCCTGACGTATAGTATACTTCCTAAAGGTTATCACACATTAATTTTTTTCATGCATGATCCTCGTCGTCAATAGTGAATGTTACAAATGCCTTTTACATGCCCACAATCTTGTCTATTGTATTAGATTTTAATGGTTTGTAGTGTAGTCATGGCTGTTTCAAAGAATTTTTGTGACACTTACGTGCTGATCGCACGTGTTTTGTACTGACGTGTTCATGCCTGCCCATAAAAACGGCCACAAACTCGTATTTCTGTTAATCCTGACGAAGGCCGTGCCACGACCGAAACGTAGAGTAATTAATTATCAAATTTTCGTAAGTGTGCTCTTCAATGCTAATTATATATATATATATATATATATATATATATATATATATATATATCGACGCAAGATACACTTTATTTTCACGCGCCAGTCGTTTGCTACGCCCTGAATGTTGCCTGTGGTGTGCGTGCGCAGGGAACGAGCGAAGCGCCGGTGGGGACTACCAGGATCAATATTTACAACTCTCAGGCACGTGCGATCTGCGCAGAATAAGAGAGGACGACGGGGTGCCGAACTTGGAAGAAGTCAAGGTGTTCTGAACGTAAACATTTTTCTGCCACAAGTGCGTGGCAACTGCGCGTGACAAATATAGTTGGGGAGCCGGTGTATGAACCCAAACTCTTCTGAAGTTGGAGAAGGTGATTCAGAGCAAAGGATTCTCGGACCCACCGAGCTTACTCCTGTTCACCAGCGCAGAGGCCGTCGGCTACTTGGTGAGGACCCTTAGTTTGCCCTTTGCATTATACAGGAAGAGTCACAGTTCCCAGCAGAGACGCTACCGAGATGACTTCACAGGCCGTGCCAACACAAATTGTATAGATCCGCCTATGACGCCCGAACCATCTCACGGTAACGCACACGAAGACGCAGAGGACTGGCTCGAGCGATTTGAAAACGTCGCGAGGGTTAATGACTGAATGCTGCTCAGAAGCTACGACGTGTTTATTTTCTGATAAGATTTCGCCCGAACGTGGTTCGAAAACCACGGGGCTGCTATCTCGACAAGGGACGGCTTTCGACGTGAGCTACTTGCCACCTACCTAGGTACGAACGACAAGTATAAAGGCTAGACCTCTCTCCAAGGTCGAAACCAGCGGAACAATGAAAGCGTGGCCTTGTATGTAGACGACATGAGCCGTCGCTTACTCTGGGCCGACCCAAACTTGAGCGATGACAAAAAGTTTTGCCATCTAATGCGAGGCGTAAAACAGAATTTTTTTGCCAGTTTGGTTATAAATCCACCGTTCTCCGACGTGGAGTTTTGTTCTGAGGCAGCCACAATAAAAGAACGCTTCAGCAATGAGTGCTATTGCACAACCGAGATCTGCACATCGCCTTCGTTGACGCAACACCGGCTGTCTTGGGAAACAGTATAGATTTTTCTTGTGAACTCATGAGGTCTTTGGTGCGAGAGGAGCTTCAGCGACAGTGGGTCAACCACAGCAGTCCAGCTGTGTCATCACTGGCAGACGTCGTGTGTGACGAAGTCAGACTGGCGGTTCAGCATCCCCAGCACATTCGGGAGGATCAGCAGTATTCCCAGCCAGAAGGGTCACCATCATTATCGCAGAGAGCCTCATATGCTGACGCTGTACTGCAAGAACTCCCCTTTTGTAGGGACATCGCAGCCACTTTGGTGTACAGCACTGCACCACCAAACACACACCCGCCACCAGATATGAGATCAAGAATGACTGATATATCGTGCACTCTTGACAAGGTACCTCTCTGCCACCACTGTAGAGAGGCCTGCCACCTGTATTGAATCTGCCAGTACGCCCAGGCAGGGCTTCGGGGATTTGCAGTGATTGCACCTAGGCCTCTGAACAGGGACATTCCTTTCGAGATCGAGCAGTACTTGTCGTCTCGTCAGTACTCTCATGACCTTCAGCCACATCAGCCTCGCTCGACAGCACCGTTCAGATATCGGCCACCGAGTCCCCCTTGATCATCAGCCTCTCCAACTGCAAGGCGCCGTTCACCAAGCCTGGCTCGGGAAAACTAGAGCCGCTGACCTGTGGAGGTAAGGCTGCTGCCAATGCTGTAACAGAACCTCCATCACTGACTTCGCATGATAACGACGGACTATGAAGCCGATACAGCAATCATGACGTCGCTCCCCACTTGCAAGTATTTCTGGCCGCCATGAAGTGATCGCACTAGTGGATACAGGTGCGGACAACCCAGTAATCAAAAATGAGCTCACCAGAACACTCAAGAAGGTACTGACCCCATGGGTTAGACATCAAGTTCAAACCACCGGGGGACACCTCATCGATCCGATTCCTACGTGTACGGCAAGAATCGGAATAAGGGGTTTCACATACGTCACCAGTTTCATTGTGTTGCCGGAATGCTCTCGAGACGTAAATAGTGGTATAAACTTCTTCTAGGCTATTGATGCTGTAATTAACATGCCCGAATCATGTGACACATATTCACCTAAACAGGCGATGGCAACGTTAGAAACGAAAGAAAAAGGTAATGATGTGTGGATGGCGGATGACTACGTGGCGGTACCCTGAAGGTCAATGGTAGCGGTCTCGTTAAGGAGCAATGAGTTCAGGGATCATAAAAGGCTGTCTGGCAGCAACACTACGCTCATACTCGAAAAGGGTACCTGCATGGCAAGGGGCCTTGTGCAGCTTCGTGATAAATGTGCTAACGTGACAAACTTTTGGAATGAAGTAAAACACCTTGCCAAAGGGACCATTATTGCAAGTTATAATGACTTCATTCATGTTGTAAACCAGAGCACTTCTGAGACGTCACCACCTAATTTTCAAGTTGTGGATGCTGTACTGAAATACATTGACATAGACCAATGACTGTCGCCAAGCCAGAAGAAACAAATAAAAATATCGTAAAAGAAATAGCCGCGTGTTTTTCAACGTCACCTAAGTTCGACAAACTCCCATTACTAAGCACCACATCAATGTCAACAGATCAGTCGGACCCATCTGCCAGCACACCTACAGGGTGCTGCTAAAAAAACGGGAAGCGATCGGAAACCAAATCCAAGAAATGCTCAAAGACGATGTAATTCAGCTGAAGGCGAGTCTATGGGCGTCACCGGTGGTACTCGTCAATAAGACCCGTCCTAACGATTCTGTATAGACTACCGAAAGTTGAACTCCGTCACTTAGCGAGATGTTTATCCTCTTCCTAGAATTGACGATACTATCAATAAATTACAATATGCGAAGTTATTTTCTTCCCTAGACCTTAAAAGTGAGCACTGGCTGATAGAAGGACACGAACGCGTATGTGAGAAAACTGCATTCGTTACAACATCTGGCATATTCGAAGTTGAAGTACTTTCATTGGCCCTATTTTTCGCTCCCGCGAGATTTCAGCGGATACCGGACAGTGTGTTTTCCCTTCCTAAGTGCCAGTTTTGCCTCGTTTAACTTGACATTGTAGTTTTTTGGCTACTTTCAAGCAGCACGTTGAATGACTCTGATCTGTGCTTGAAGCTTTTGGTTTCGCGGACCTGACGACAAAGTCTCAGAAATGCCACTTCAGCTTCTATGGGCATGTTGGGCATGTTTTGGCATGTGGGCATGTTTTTTGGGCATGTTGTCTGTTCTGAAGCTAGTCACCCGGTCCCTGAGAAGAAGCGCGGCAGAACGAAAATTTGCTAAACGAACGAACAAAAAGACAGTTATATGTTTAGTTGGAAGATGCTCCTATCACTTGGCTGTAGGAACAGAAAGATGCCTTCAATGATCTGTGACACCGCCTTCAGAGCCATTCAGTTTTCGCACATTTTCAAGATGAATCCGAGGCTGATATTCACACTGACGCAAGAGACCTGGGTCTCGGGGCCGTCCTCGCTCAGTGGCACGATGGTATAGAGTGGGTTATTGCGAACGCTAGTCGTACACTATCGAAGGCTGAGGCTAATTAGTTAACGACAGATAAAGAATGTCTTGCGGCTGTTCGGGCTTTAACCAAGTCCAAGCCATATTTATACTGAAGATCTTTTCGAGCTATCATCAGTGATCACCATTCGCTGTGCTGGCTGGCAAACCTCAAACACTCATCAGGACGTCTTGCGAGAAATAACCTACGACTGCAGAAATAAGACGTAACGGTCTTCATAAGTATGGTCGCAAGCACAGTGATGCTGAGTCTTCGTCACGTGCAACGGCTTATTCCGCGGAAACAACCTTTATGGAAAGCGAACAGGATGCTCTTTTTCGGGAAGCTGTCACTGCATGAGGGATGGCACAGGAGCAGAAATTTGATCTTTAGTTGGTGCTGCTGATCAAATACTTACTGGGACAACCCGTTGACCTTCGTCGTGTTCTTTACCGAAGCCTGTCGTCGTTCATCCTGCGAATCGACGTCTTGTACAAGAGAAATTCCGAACCCAGTTTGGAGAAATTCCTTATTGTCGTTCCTACAGCGCTACAATATGATATTGTGGAAGCATGCCACGATCACCCATCAGCAGAGTATTTGGGAATGAACCGTACGCTGGCACTATTCGCACGAAATACTACTGATCAAAGTTGCTAATTCTCTGCAGCACTACGTAATAACCTTCAAAGTTTGCCAAAGGCGCAAAACACCATTATTTTATTTATTTATTTACTTACAGAATACTGCAGTTGAAAGACCAAGCAGGGGGGTATAATAAAAGTTGACTTACAATGTAACCTGAATAAAAAGAAAGTTCAAGCAATAAAAACATGTTAAGGCACTAGAACAGAGAGTAACATTTGAACAAAGTTAAATGGCAGCAAGAAATTGCAAATTGCAACCGGAAAATGCAAATCAAATACAACGTGAGACAGTCTGAGATCTTGAGTTGTACGGTTAAATACGGAAAGATACATAGTTAACGAAGTCAGCATTTTCATTATCACAGTATGATTTAAAAGGTAACGCGTTCCAATTATTGATCGTCCGAAGAAAGAATGAGTTAATGAAAAGATTACTGCGTGCGAAGTAAGGTTCACAGAGTGTAACTGTGAGTATGTTAAGTTTGTCTTGAGATTCGATTTCTTATATAGGTTTCTGGACAAATGTTAAATTTACGGAAATAAAAAGAGTGTAGAAATTTCAGCCGGGCAGCAGCTCTTCGGTATTGTAAAGTAGGTATATCATTATTGGCCATGATCGTTGTTGGCCAGTCATTTCTGTGGTAGGCAATAAACATAAAGCGAACCATCTTTCGCTGCACCATCTCAAGCTTCTTAACAATTTCGTTATATGTAGGTCCCAAAAGACACTAGCATAATTTAACTTTGGTCTTATAAAAACATTGTAGGCCAACATTTTGATTTCTGAGGGTGCTGTATTTATTTTTGTTTCAAAAAACTGAGCTTTCTAGAAAGCTGATGAGCATGTTTTAATAATGTGGTTTGACCTCGTTAGGGGGCTTGTAATTGTGACGCCCAAATATTTATATTCGTTAACCTTAGTCAATGGACAGTTGTTGAGAGAATACGTATAACTAAAACGGTGTTTCTTATTTGTTATATGCATGACAACTGATTTATTCCTATTTAATTTCATTGACCAATCTTCACACCACTGACCCATTTCCTACGTCGTTATCAGAGAAGCGATGGATCATGGTTGGAACGGACTATTTGCCTAGATATGTGGAGAGGGGATCACTTGTTTGGGGAAGGGCTGTTGAAGTTGCCAAATTCTTTGTCACCAACTTTGCACTGTGGCATGAAGCCACTACTGTGCTGATCAAGGATCGGGGAACAGAGTTTACAGCTGACTTGACAAATTCCATCATGAGATTGACACACACAAGTAATAAGGAAAACCACGACGTTTCATCCCGAAGTAAATGAATTGACAGGACGGCTCAACAGAACGTTAGCTGATTTGTTGTCGACGTAGGTCGGCGCAGAGTATCGAACATGCCCCAGAGTACCACTGTATACGCAACGGTCGCATATAATACCGCTGTGAAGGAGGCAACACGAATGACACTTTTCCCACTTGTCTTTGTTCAAACAGTCACGACGCCCCTGGATGCAACGTTACCAGTCAATGGTAACTCCGACCATGACCTTAACACCAGTGACGTCATGAAAAAGCTGAAGAAGCAAGGCAGCTGGCACGACATCTCATTCAGCAGCAACGAAATGGTGATGCCAGTCGATATAACTTGCAACAAAGAGACGTCAAGTACGCTCTGGAGACAAAGTATGAGTATGGACACCCGTACGCGTACGTGGGCTTTCCGAAAGACTAGTTAAATTTTCTTGGGCCCCTACAAGGTGCTTCGCCAGTTTAGTCTTTTGAACTATTAGGTTTTCGCAGCGGAGCAAGTAACATCATCCACGTGACCAGGTGCAACGTCATCAAGCATTGCAGTGAATAGGCATGCGTACGCCTGCCTTGCCTCTGTACAAATACACCGGCATCATGCAATAGAGGGCTCTCTCTTATCATGTTGCTCAACTCTCCACAATCCAGATGCGGCATCGCACAGAAACTGTGCCCACCATCCGAATGAAGCCTCACCATGGACAATGAGCAATGAACCAACACCGCTGTATGATGCCTGGTACTACCGGTATGGTTACTATCCAAGAACAGCCTGGGATCTAAACAAGCATTGGGACGATGCATTCTTGGAAGGGGGATAATGAAGCAAGATGCAGTTATAGTTCGTGCACCAGTCATTCGGTACGCCCCCAATGTTTCCTATGGTGTGCTTCTGAAAGAGAACAAGCGATGCGTTGGTGATGTCTACCAGAATTGACATTGACAACTCAGACACGTGCGAGCTGTGCGGGATAAGAGAAAATGACGAGGTGCCGATCTTCAAAGAAGCCAAGTTGTTCTGAACGTGAACATTCTTCTCGACCTCGTTCGTTTGTGGAGTGCAACTTCGCCCGTTTATCTATTTGTATTAAAGTCTACTTTCCAACTGTGCGTGACAACATATAGAAAGGCAAAGTAAAGAGACAACGCCCAATCCTGCGTCGGCTGCTCTATTCTCTACCTCGTTTTCCTATGCCTCGCTCGCCTGGCATGCGCATTTTCGCCAGAGTTCCATTTTCAGTCTTCGTCATCACATTCGGTCATGACTGCAAGCATTGCCAATGGGCCACACGACAGTGTTAAGGTGGCTGACGCTAAATGCAGAAGTTTGCGTTTTTGGTGTGCGGTGCTGGCAAGGTCGCAGCGATCCTAGCCAGCCACGTTGCGACAACGCCTGGGTAAGTCGTATATGGATGGTATTACAATTCTCTTGGTCCGAGCTGTGTGGCATAAGAGAAGACGACGCAGTGCCGAACTTGAAAGAAGCCAAGGTGTTCTGAACGAGAACATTCTTCTTTAACTAAACCGTTTGTGGGGCATAAGTTCGCCCGTTTATTTATTTGAAATAAAGTCTTCTTTCCAACTGTGCGTGACAATATATTGTATGTAGAGAAAAGAGACACCACCTAATATTGCGGCGGCTGCTCTATTCCTTACCTTGTCTTCCTCTGCCTCGCTCTTGCAGCATGCGCATTTTTTTCAGAGATCCAGTTTCGGTTTTCGTCATCACACTCGGTCATGACTGCAAGCACTGTCGATAGGCCACACAACAGTTTCAAGTTTGGTGACTGTAAATGCAGAAGTTTACGTTTCTGTTGGCTGATGCTGGCAAGATCGCAGTGATTGGAGCCCCGTTTTGACCCTACTTGGGAAGCCTGTGTACGCAATTACGGTAACAGCAGGAGAACAACTCAGCCGAAAGCCATCGTCACCATGATGGAACATGATGTTATTCTTAATCTTCACAGGGTGACTGAGTTTATTCTATCAACAAGATCCTGCCCTCCTCAGAAGAAGTACGAAGGAAATCTAGTCTACAGTGCTTTCAGATCACCCTTCAGATCAGTGCCATCTTTTGGTTTTGTGGAGCAAGACCACACCAGTCCAACATGACCACTATGTACCTGCTGTACTCGAGGCAGTGACGAAAAGCATCGAGGCTTTCGGTCGTTTTGCACTGTAACGTAATAATCTACAATTACACTTAGGCTGGAAGTTTGACGGTACCTCTGCGGAGGTCACTATACTTCAATACTCTCTTCTTCATCTGCCCCGCCGCGGTGGTCTAGTGGATGAGGTATTCGGCTGCTGACCCACCGTGGTGGTCTAGTGGATGAGGTATTTGGCTGCTGACCCACACGGTTGCGGGATCGAATTCCGGCTGCGGCGGCTGCATTTCCGATGGAGGCGGAAATGTTGTAGGCCCGTGTGCTCAGATTTCGGTGCACGTTAAAGAACCCCAGATGGTCAAAACTTTTGGAGCCCTCCACTATGGTTTCTCTCATAATCATATGGTGGTTTTTGAATGTTAAAAGCCACATATCAAAATCTCTTTTCCATCTCACCCAAGGACAATGAAGTAGCATCAGACGGTAGCACAGCTTCCCGAGAGAATCATTTCTGATAGTCTCTGGCGAAAGCTTATCTGTCCTATGAGTGGCGTTTCAGAGGAGACAGGCATGAATTTCCGACAAGTAGGCACATAGGATGTAGCGAAAAGAAAAGTGTACCAGCCAGTGAAGAAACAGAAAAAATGGCAGCATATCCACGGAGTGAATGGTGGAGAGTGGGGCGAAGTTTCCGTCCGTCCATTCGTTCTTGCTTCCGTCTGTCTATGCGTACGTCTCTGCGGCCGACCAAGCGTCCATCCGTCCGTCCGTGCGTGCGTCTGTTCGTGCGTCCGCACGTCCATCTGTGCGTCCGTCCCTGCGTTCATCCACGCATCCGCTCCTGCGTCCTTTCATGCGATCATCCGTTCGTGCAGCCATCCGTGCATCCGACCATGCATCCATCTGTGTATCCGTTTGTCCACCTATTCAACACTCCAAGTACCACCATCTCGCATAATTTTATCTTATATTCGTCATATCGAAGCACCGCCATCAAGCGGACATTCCAAGGACTGAACGAGAGAAGGCACACGCACACTCTCTTATGGCTTGAACTTCGTGTGCAACTTCCCACCTTTAACCACCTCGAGCTCAAGGTATATACTAGTTCACTGTATTCATGGCACAGCGGCCCAACGCTCGCATAACCTTTCTAAAACCAAGGAGGTTGTGCCCATCGAGTATACGGGGCAACCATTTCTTGTCAGATAGTGCTCAATGTACATGCCGCTGACTCCCAACGGGAATTGAGAGACAGGAGAATTCGGCTTTCAGCTAACACGAACGCTGCAATTTTTTTATTGTTATACAACACAAAAAAATGTCCCACTGGCACCACCTTGGAGGTAAAAATGTAAGACTGGTTATAGACTATGACTGCTACTATTTCTACGAGGGACGAACGGGTGTCGCTTTGAAGGGCCACTCACCGGGCCCTATGCCGAATTTTAGTTAGACAGTGGAAGTTGTAGGGTGTCCGATGAGGAACGTTTTGCCACAAAACTTTTTTGGAATTAGTTCATTACGAGCGGAGTAAACAGGTTTTTCTTAAGCGGCGCGAAACGAGGTTGACAGGGAGCGAGCTAGAAACCCTTGCCGCTCTTCCGCGTAGCCCTGGTAAGCCAAATCTCTTCCCCACACTATACGGCATAATACCGAGAGGTGACGTGGGCAAGACGTGCCCGAACAAGCCCAGCCCCCATGCACGCGAGTGGCGTCGCATTGTTGACGAGCGTTATTATGTGGTCTTCTGCCTGTTTCTGCGGGATTGTTTGGAAAGGCTGGCTTAGACGCGGTAAAGTAGATGAGACAATGAGTGCACAAACACGCAGGAGCGTTCCACGGTGGTCGTCTGCTCAGTGCGCTGACTACGGGAACCGGAACTCATGCACAACGCTGGCACATTAGCCCCATATCTCGTAGCATTTCACGCAGAAAAAGTGTAAAAAAATGCGCACAATTTTAATTGCGCCTCATTATTCATTTCAAGTTTTATTCATTCCTTAAAGCAACAAATACATAAACTACGCAAGTTGTACTAAATAATTTTTGCCATGTCACGTGCTATACTGTTGACAACACCAGAGCAGAGCCATCTACGTAGAAGACCATTTTCACTGCATTGCCGTGTATGTAGGGACAATCCTACGCCCACGTCATGCCCTCATTCTTTACGCGTGTGCCGGCAGAGGGGAGGGGTGCAGCATTCATCTTGAAATTTGACCCATTTCTGCGCGGCGTAGCGTTGCAAATTTTGGCAGACGTGATCATGAACGCCTCGTCTACGCATTGCGCTTGTCAGCTCAAAATTGTGAAACCTGGTGAGTGGCCCTTTAAGCAGCTTCGCCCTTAAAGAGCGAATTCGATCATGGTGACGATAACTTCTGTCTGAACTCTTCTGCGCCAGCTAACACTGTAACGTCCACATTTGTCTGTGATTTGCCTGGTGGCCGGAATTGGCTCTGTCACTAGGGTCATTTTAATTGAAGTGGGAACTTGTGAGAAAATGTCAGCGAGGCCTCCGGTGGGCGGTGTTGGCTGCACTAGGGTGGCTGGTCCTGCCTACGCCGCGCCTCTGTGTTATCTTCTTTTGTGTTTTACGGATCGCGGAATTGTGTCTGTCGCTGCAGTTGGTCTTTTCGACAGTGTGAGGTCTTCTGAAAACTTGCCAACAATGTTCCCGTTAGGCGTATTTGACTGTTTCGATATTGCTGCAGTTCCACTTAACGTCTGTTGCACCGTAGTTGTACAAACAGTGCAAGGCACTTGGCACTCGCAACCATTGAATGTCGAAATGGGTTGAGTTTACCGTGCTGTTCGTGAAGGGTTGAGATGCGGAGCGGGATCTTCTACCCGCCACTGAAGAAGCGGCGCGAGCATCTGCGCTGACTATCGATGCACACCTTGCCCTTGTGGCAGCTCTGGTGTGCCTTTCAAGATGCTCGTAGTGGTGGTCCTCGACAAAGTGCTGCGAACACAGGAGCCATAGCACCCAGAATTCACATCGAGATTCTCACAAGAAGGGAATTTACCAAGCGGACCAATATGCCTCACCACCATGGCACTTATTGAAAGGCAAGTACGGAGACGTTTGTTAAGTGCAAAGCGTTCTAGTCGCTACCTCTATAGATGATGCCGACGTGCCCGTTGCTTATATGATCAGTATCTTCAGTTTATAGTGGAATTCACATCTCCAGATACGCCTCTATCGCCGAGGGATAGGGCACTCAGCCTATCCGCTGCTTTTGTGGAGATATACTTTTTCGCTGTTAGGGCATTCAGTACGACGCGTGCCAATGACGTTAAGCATCCAAGCAATGACGAGCATGAGGGAAGCTTTTCAGATGGATGTGCTTTGTAATCGCTCTTGCCCACTGGCAGGGATGTTTTGGCGTCGGTTGCCAAGGCAGAGTTGAAGCATCCCTTGAGTATTGGGTCTGTGCAAGGTCGAGCTGTACAGGTGTCTGCTGAGGAACTGTAGTTTGCAGTCGCAACTTTGAAGAGATGGCACCCTCGAGATTCGATCTCTGTGAAAGACGTGTCAAGTTCAACTTCACGGAGATGGACTTCTCGAGATTCGACCTGTGTAAAAGCCGTGGCAAGTTGGTTGGCGGTGTCATAGCTTATAGTCAGTGTCACGGGACTCATCCCCTGACCTGACCCTAGTACGCAACGTTTTGAATCCCACATGGGTTAATCTGCAAGCTAACCTCGGTAGCGATCACTTTATCTGTAGCACAACAGTCAATATAGGCAGCCTCGAGCCCAGAGACTTTAAAGTAGTAGACTGGAACTTCTTTAGGCAAATACGCAAACAAGACACCAACCATTACTCCTCACTCTCTGAACTCTTTGCGAGACTATAGCGGGACGTAAAACAAGCTACGAAAAAGATTTCTACAACACGCAACATAGACCACATGTACAGCCACCTCGCACATCTTCCTGGAGGTTCACAAAAGTCTTCAAGAAAATGGAGAATGCATAAACTCAATCGTAGGCTTCGAAAAAGAGTTGCATTGCTCAACCGACAAATCGAAGAGTACAGTCACACATTAGCACGCAATCAGCGGAATGAGGTGTGTAATTCGCTGGACGCACGCATGAGAAAGGGTCTAAAATTAGACCTTCTCAGGCATCTACTTGGCGACAAGCCCACCAAGTCAGAGCAACGACTAACTCTAGATAGATTGTTACACAAAGCGCGAGGATGGCAACTTACCGACGCGCAGATTTTAGATGCTACAGCAGCGCGGTATCTATGCACAGAACCTACCTCACATGAAGACTATCCACCTTACGCAGGGGCCACAGACGAACCATTTGAGCAGGCTATAATTAGCGCTGAAATACGCGCGGTAATAGCAGAGCTCAAAACTAAGTCAGCCCCGGGTCCTGACGGAGTCACCAGCAAGCTACTCCGCAACCTGGCTGAACATGACATTGAATCACTAGCCATCCACATGAATGAGGTTTGGGAGCAAAGGAGCGTCCCGCCAGAATGGAGGGCAGCGACCGTCATACTCATTCCCAAGCCGAACAAACCCCTGCAACTCGACTCTCTACGACCCATCTGCCTCACCTCCTGTGTGGGTAAGGTCATGGAGCACGTTATTCTCCGTCGAGTCACAAAATATTTAGAGCGAAAGCACCTCTTCCCATTCAATGAAGTAGGGTTCAGGCCAAATATGGCCACGCAGAATGTACTTCTCATGCTGCAGGAGACGTTTTTTAGAGTAAGGAGCAAAGACCTCAGAGCAATCCTAGCTCTTGACTTAGAGAAAGCTTTTGATACCATAAGCCACGCTCATATACTACACGAGATTCAGGAGGCAGGCTTAGGCCACTGCTTCTACGAATACGTCCGCTCTTTCCTAAGATCCAGAACGGCCACACTTAAAGTTGGGGCACCTCAAGTCACACACCTACAACCTATGCCCGTATGGTACCCCGCAAGGGTCAGTGCTCTCACCATTTCTTTTCAATTTAGCCCTCAGGCAACTTTCGCAAAAGCTGAGACATATCGTAAGCGTAGAACACGCGCTCTACGCCGACGATATTACTATTTGGCGTACTGGAGGGAGCGATGGACAAATCGAAGCGAGCCTTCAGGAAGCAGTCACTGCAGTCCAAACTTTTTTAAAGCCCACGGGCCTCAGACTATCGGCATTTAAGTCCGAGTTGCTGCTTCTGCCACCACAGTACGGCCGCACCAAAGCCGAACCTACCATACACCTCTCCACAATGGATGGCTCGGTTATCCCGATAGTGTCGTCGGTTCGAATTCTGGGCGTTACCCTACAGGATAATGGCAAAAACGACTTAACCATCAGACATCTCACCAAAAAAGCTGAGGCAGTAATGCACCTCGCCTGACGCACCGCTAATAGACACGCAGGACTCAGAGAAGAAAGCTTACTACGCATCTTTCATGCGTTCTTAATGTGCCACGTTCACTACGTTGCCTGCGCTCACCCGTGGAGCAAAGGCGATGAAAATAAAGTAGACAACCTCATCCGAATATGCACAAAACGAGTACTTGGTCTACCCATGTCCACAAGCACGCAGCGCCTGCTATCCTTTGGGGTACATAACACCTTCCAAGAAATCATCAAAGCACAAAGAATGTCCCAACTCATACGCCTGTCTTTGACAGCTGCGGGTCAGGAACTCCTCTCACACATTAGTCATGCTATCCCAACTCAAGCCAACGAAGCAGAACTATTACCGCAACACCTTCACGCTAAAATCACAGTGCTACCATTCCCCAGGAACATGCACCCAGTGCACAATCAGGCTCGAAGAAAGGCACGAGCTCAATCTTTACTAAAAGCGGCCAACCTACACGCAAGTGACGTGGTTTTCGTATAAGCCGCTAAATACGTGGACAAACCCTACTTTGCAGCTGTGGGGGTTGCCCCAGACGGAAAAGCTCTTAATGTTCTTACCGTAAAAACACAGAAAGCCTGCGAGGCTGAACAAGTGGCCATTGCCCTTGCCCTAGCACTTTATCAGCTCGACATAATATTTACCGACTCTAAACCCGCTGCACTGGCTTACCGCCGCGGTACACTTTGCAAGGCGGCATTAAGAGTTCTAGCATCTTTTTAGATAACTGTAGACAAGCATATGCACTTGTTGCCTGGTCATGAAGAGACCAACGTTCAACCAGGGGTCCCCAACGGTAATGAGCTGGCCCATAACCTCGCGCATGATCTTACGTGCCGCGGGGGGTCGCGGTCCAGCTCACTGGCCGGGGACACCAACACGCACCGGGAGCCACTCCTATCATATCGTGAAATTTGCTCGCACTATAAGTTATTTAAAAAGAAATTCTCGTCACCTCACTCAGCTATAAATAAAGAACAACAATTAACGCTTCGACTGCTGCAAACGCACAGTTACCCCAGCCCCTATATCTGCAGCAAATATCTACTAGATATAAGGCCAGAATGCCCCAAATGCCTAAATTCAAGGTGCGATTTAAGTCACATGCTGTGGCAGTGTCCCGTGCTGAACGCTAGCTTCGGGTCCCCTGCTACCGAGGACGACTGGTTACACAACCTCAGAAGCCCCGACAGGGCCCTTCAACACAAGGCCGTCCGTCCAGAAGGCCCAAAAGGTGGCTGGCGAGCTCCGACTCCCAGTCCCCACATGGGCGGAGCCACTGCGCTGGCCTCCGTAAGGGGTGCCCAGTCCCCTTCAGGACCTTTATTAAAGTTACTTCTCTCTCTCTGAGACGTCACCACCTGATTTTCAAAATGTCGATGCTGTACTGGAAACTATTGACATGGACCAACGACTGTTGCCAAGCCAGAAGAGACAAATAGAAAACATAGTAAGAGAATTCGCCGCGTGCTTTTCAATATCATCCAAAGTGCAACGACCGCCCTTACAAAACCCCACATCATTGTCGACAAATCAGTCAGACCCCTCTCGCAGCCACTCTCCAGGGTGTCACTAATGAAACGAAAAGCGATTGGAAATCAGGTCCAAGAACTGCTCAA
This sequence comes from Rhipicephalus annulatus, assembly GCA_013436015.1. Classification (NCBI taxonomy): domain Eukaryota; kingdom Metazoa; phylum Arthropoda; class Arachnida; order Ixodida; family Ixodidae; genus Rhipicephalus; species Rhipicephalus annulatus. The sequence goes on from WOVY01005515.1 coordinate 47,930, forward strand.
AGACGATGTAATTCATCCGACAGCAAGTCCATGGGCGTCACCGTTGGTTCTTGTAAAGAAGAAAGACCAGTGCTTACAATTCTGTATAGACTACCGAAGGCTGAACTCAGTCACTAAGCGAGATGTTTATCCTCTTCCAAGGATTGACGATACTCTCAATAGGCTACAAGTTTCGAAGGTCTTTTCTTCCCTAGACCTTAAAAGTGGGTACTGGCAGACAAATGTGGACGAACGTGATCGTGAGGAAACTGCATTCGTTACACTAGACGAGCTATTCGAGTTTGAAATATTTCAATTCGGCCTTTGTTGCGTTCCCGCGACAGTTCAGCTTATGATGCACAGTGTGCTCTCCGCACTGAAGTGGCAGTCTTGCCTCGTTTATCTTTACGATGTTATAGTTTTTTCGGCTATCTTCGTGCAGCATGTTGAACGACTGTGATCTGTGCTTGAAGCTCCTAAAGAGTGCTTACCAGCTCCTTTTTGGGTATGTTGTCAGTGCTTAAGCTGTTCACCCAACCCCTGAAAAGACCGCGGCAGTACAAAAATTTCTGAAACCAACGAAAAAAAGGCAGTTAGATGGTTTCTGAATTTTTGCAGTTATCACCGGTGCTTTGTAAAAATTTTTTGCAAAGATCGCCGAACCTTTAATGCGACTTACAAAAGAAGATGCACCTTTCATTTGGATGAAGGAGCGGGAGGATGCCCTTGATGAGCTGCAAAACCGCCTTTAGAGCCATCCAGTTCTCGCACAATTTGACGAGGAAGCCGAGGCTGGTATTCACAGTGACGCAAGCAACTTAGGTCTCGGGGCCGTCTTTGTTCACTGGCAGGATGGTGTAGAGCGGGTCATTGCGTACGCTAGTCGTGCATTGTTGAAGGCTGAGCCCAATTACTCAACAACAGAAAAAGAATGCTATGCGGTGGTTCGTGCCATAAAAAACTTTAGGCTATATTTATATGCAAGACCTTTCCGATGATCTGTAATCACAATTCACTGTGCTGGCTGGCAAATTTCAGACTTGTCAGAAGGTCTTGCGAGATGGAGCCTATGACCGCAGGAATGTGATGCAACGGTCGTCTATAAGTCTGGTCGCAAGCAGAGTGATGCTAACTGTTTGTAACGTGCACCGATTGATTCCAACCTCCAGGAAAAGTGAATAGGATGCTCCTTTTTTGGGAGATGTCACTGCATCAGAGATGTCACACCAGCATAAATTCGATCCTGAGTTGGTGCTGCTGGTGAAATTCCAACAGAGACAACCCCTTGACCTTTCTCGTTTCTTCACCGAAGCCTGTCGTCGTTCATCCTCCAAAATGACGTCTTGTACAAGTGAAATTGTGAGTCCAGTCCGGAGACATTCTTCCTTGTCGTTATTACAGCGCTACGACCCAAGATCTTAGGAAACATGCCACAATGACCCATCAGCAGGACATTTGGGAGAAAGCCGAACGCTGACACTATTCGCACAAAATACTACTGACCAATGTTGCTGAATTCTGTGCAGCACAGCGTAATAACCCTCCAAAATTGCCAAAGATGCAAAACACCATCAGTGAAACCAGCGGGTGTCCTACAAGTTATTGAACCACCAGACGCCCCTTTCTCACAAGTGAGAGTGGACTTACTTGGCCGATTTCCAATGTCGTTATTAGGGAAGCAAGGGATCATCGTTGCAACCGACCATATAACTAAATATATGTAGACAGCATCAATTCTTCGGAGAATGGCTGTGGAAGTTGTCGAATTCTTCGTGACCAACACTGTAATTCGGCATGGAGCTTCTACTGTGCTAATCACGGATTGGGGAAAAACATTTACAGCTGACCTGGCAAATCCAATTATGATACTGACATACACAAGTCATAGGAAAAACGACGGTGTATCAAACTCAAGCGAACGAAATGACAGAATGGCTCAACAGAACGTTACCTGATTTGTTGTCGATGTATATCGACGTATAGCATCGAACATGGGAGAGAATACTACCACACTCAACATTCGCATACAATACCGCTGTGCAGGAGACGACACGAATTACAACTTGTCTTTGGACGAACAGTCACGACGCCCCTAAATGCAGTGTTACCTGACGATGATAACACCGACCGAGACCATAGTCAAAGTGACTTTACGCAAAGAGCTGAAGAAGCAAGGCATCTGGCAGGAGATCGCATTCAACAGCAACAAAAAGGCGATGCCAATCGGTATAATTTGCAAGAAAGAGACTTCAAGAACGCTTGTGGAGACAATGTATAGGTACGGACACCCGCACGAGTACGTGGGCTTTCCGAATAGCTAGTTCGGTTTCATTTCGGCCCCTACAAGGTGCTTTGCTAGCTTGGTCCTTTGAACTAAGAAGTTGTCCCAGAGTAGCAAGTCACATCATTCAGACGATGGCATCGTATAGAAACTGTGGACGGCATCTGAATGAAGCTATATCATGAAGGACAACGAGCAGTGAAGCAACCCGGCTGGATGATGACTGCTACTACCAGTATAATTACTACACATTACCAGCTTGGAACCTAAACAAGCGTCGGGAGGATCCATTCTCGGAAGGGAGATGATGACGCAAGATACATTTAAAGTTCGAGTGCCAGTCATTTTGCTACGCGCTCAATGTTGCCTGTGGTGTTCGTTGCGAACGATAACAAGTGAAGCCCTGCTAGAGACTACCAGGGTCGACACTGACAACATAGGCACGTGCGAGCTCCACGGTATAAGAGAAGACAACGAGGTGCCGAACCTAGAAAAAACCAAAAGTTCACTTGTGAGGCACAAGTTTGTTCGTTTATCTATTCGTAATAAAGACTACTTCACAATGAGATCCAGCCATTCTAGAACGCCATATACTGTGCAAGGCAGTCATCATGATAAAATCGAAAGGCTATCCATCCTCATTCTTTATTGCCAAATACCTGATCCCATGAAGGTATAACGGGAACTCTTTTTTGGTTGTTCCTTGTATTACGTCCCAAAAATAAACTCTTTCCCAACAGTGCAGGAAAACATGGTCAATAGTTTCCGGTTTCTTAGATATAATACAGTGAGATCCCCAAGGCATATAAAACCGATGCTCTTCTAGGAAGGTTCTTACAAGAAGTGTTTCGGTGTGTAGTTTGAAAAGGAACGTTTCTGCATTTAGAGCTGCTGCATTTTTCAAACTCGTTTAAGTACATTCTGACCCTTGCGTGCGGTATATAGCGCTCTGTACAGTGGGATGGGGATCATCGTGACACATAATGCTTTGTACAGTTTTTTCTTTCCAGCAGACCACGGGTAGTCAATTGAAAAACGAACACAACAGAAACCACACGCTGGCCACAACTTTCTTCATGTGTCCTTGTGCAGCCCTTTTGGTAACATGAGTACTCACAACAAACTCGGGCAACTGTCTACTCAGTCTTGTTTTACAAACTGTTAGTAGGAAAGAATATCTTGTCTCGCGAAAAAAGAAAAACCTATTTACTTACTGCTTGATAAGCAGATTTCCTAGCATAAGGCCTCCATACTTCACCCGTCTAAACAAATTCGTGCGACTGCACCTTTCCCAGTTAGACCCCCACACAAATATTGCAAACAGCCGATGTAATTTTTGCACTTTGACACGGGAACAGTACAGCACTTGCATCACATACTTCAGCTTAGACACAAAAAACCATTTGCATGCAGTAGCCCTAGCAAACATGGACAGATAAGTTGCATTCCACCTATTCGCTTTTTCTTTACTTTCTTTCGTTTGCTGTGTCTAATATTCATCAGTACTTTTGTTTTACTCGAGCGGTACTCCGAGATATCTAACTGGCATTCTTGTCTATTTATTAGCTGCAAAAAATTCTATTGTTGAAGGCCAATATCCATGCCAGACGCCGAGGCATTTACTTGAGATTATGTGGCTTCCTGTAACTTCGGCGAAATACTTAGGAACTCTGATTGATTCTTCAATACCCTCATAGGAAGTGCTACAAATCGCAACATCATCAGCGTATGCGAGTAGTTTGACCTGTGAAGATTGTACTCTAAACACAATAAAGATGTCATTCTGCAATATCGACCGACATAAAGTTTCAATATAGATGCAAAAAAAAACAGTGGACTAACAGGGCAACCTTGACGCACTGAGCGCTCAATTCTAATGGGAGGGGGGCAATTTCTTTATGATAATTAGTCTCGTACTACGATTTGAATAAGCCATGGCTACACCGTCAAAAATTATCTTACCTACAATAATGTGCTTCAATACTGCAAACAAAAGAGGGCGGGCAACGCAATCAAACGCTTTCTCCAGAGTCAACTGGAACATGGCCACACGAGCTCGACTGCTGTCAACTGTCGGCGTGGCACAGTGGTTTCCTTTTAACCACTGCGCCACGCCGACAGATTGCAGTTTGGTGTTAAATAAGTAGTTCACTCACAAACTTACTGTTTAACTTCAGTTTTGTTTGTCGTTTATTGGAGATTTTGGGAATCTGCACCTGCTACTAATATTCGCACATTTGGTAAACATGATCAAATGGTGCCTGTAACGATTGCCACAGCGATAATGGCAACAGCGCTATGTTTTCGTTACAATATACAACCACAAGAAAAAAAGAACAACTCAGTGGACTGAGCAGTAGGTAGAGTTTTTGGGTGGTTACTGCCAAGTTTAATATCCGTTTCTCGCTCCTTCAAAAGGGCGATATCTGTTCGGCTTTATGACGCTTCTATTCTCATTCGATAGATACGCCCACAAAATTGATTGTGATGTTTTTCACGTAACGCACGGCACAGTCATGCCAGCGCACGGCTGTTCTTCCGTCATTTAGAACAACTACCTAACGGCTTGGCCAAAACGAATGCAGTGCGCCAAAACAATATGGTATCATATTGGCTCAGTAAGCATTTGATTTGACAAGTCTGTAATTCCGCATAAGAACCATTGAAGTGTAGGCGAGTGGGACTGGCGGATGTCGGTGAGGGGAGGCGTACATTTGATGGAAGTTCTGCAAGCGCGTCGCATCAATATTTTTGCTTCTTGCGAAGACACCGTACACAGTAAACAAGGCTTCATTTAGCCTGAATGATGCCACAGCTTTGCTGTATTGTCATTTTTACTCATCCAAATCGTGCATTCTGAAACTAAAAAGCACCGATAACACTTGTACAAACTCAGTCGTCCAAATTAAACATTGGTGGAAATCGTGGTGGTAGAACAGATTGGTGAAAATCAAAGTCACCGGGGCTTGTCTCGCGCATGTAGAAAGCGAAAATTTATGCATAATTTCACGCGTTTTGTTAACTTAAAGTACGGCTCGAGCAATAGAGTGTGCAAGAATTGCCAGGGTTGCGTTTCTAGCGTGGTGACATGAAGTGACAGCTGTATTCTGCTCTAACAATGAAAGGGACAATAGCAAACTGGAGCTCTTTTATTTATCGGCAACTGCGCGCCGATGTAAAACATTTATTGTCACTGTTCACAGTGCCACCTTTAGTTTTATGATCACAACAAAAAACACATCGCCGATGTCAAACTGATGTAAGTACGTGCGCAAAATGTAAGCATATTCACGGCAGCATATTCCACGCTCCACAAAAATTGAAGCGCTGTTGACACCACTGGAATGAAAAAATAAACGTGCTATAATGCTTAGTGAGCAGCGTTGGCTCCTTTTGACCATAAACATATATCTCTGCGTATACAAGATTGAAACACTAGAAATAAGTGATTTCACATACTGTCATGTGCTGTTTCATCTTGCCGCCGTCATCTACCAAGCTTCCATCATGCCACCGTCATCCACCTTGCTCATCAAGTCTTCCGCCGAACACGTCTTGCCTCGCCATCATCAGCCGGAATTTTCCACCGTGATCACCATTGGTTCGCCCCCACCACCACCTTCTACCAGCATTTTTTCCCCTCTAGCCGTCATCAGCCGGCGTTTTCCTCCGTCACCACCTTTGGCTCACCACCCCCACCACCATCTGACATAATTTTTTCCACTCTCGCCGTCATCAGCCATTACGCCCACTAAAGTTTCCACCATATTCACTATTATTTTCACCTTAACCACCAATGATTCCAGCACCCACACACAGAGAATTTTCAATAGGGTCTTCTTTACAGTGCCTACTTTTGTTTTGGTGGAACAAGACCAAGCAAGTCCAAGAAGACTAATATGTGCCTGCTTTACTCGAGGCAGGGATGAAAAGCATCGGGTCTTGCGGTCGTGTTGCACTGTGGTGTCATAATCTACAATTCGACTTCAATTAGAAGTTTGACGATACCTATGCGGAGGTCACTGTACTTATATAATCTCTTTTTCTTCTCCCCTAAAGACAATACGAAGCCTTTGATGGTAGCACACCTGAGCGATAGAGTCATTTTTGGTAGCTTATTGTGAAAGCTGACCGCCCTATTAGCGGCGTTCCAGAGGAGACAGGAATAAATTTCAGACAAAGAGGCACACAAGATGTAGCGAAAAGAAACGTCTGCTAGCCATTAAAGAAATAGAAAAAAATGTGTTCTATCATGGCGATGGTTGCTTCTGGCTGAACTCTTCCGTGCCAGTTAATGTCGTAGCGTTCGCATTTGTCTGTGTGTTGTCTGGTAGCCGCAATCTGCTCTGGCACTGGGGTCGCTTTATTTCATGTGTGAACTTGTGAGCAATTGCAGACGAGGTCTCCAGTGGGTGGTGTTGGCTGCACCAGGCCAGTTGGTCCCGGCCACGCTGCGCCTCCGTGTTTTCTTTCTCCGTGTTTTCCGGATGGTGGAAGTGTCTCTGTCACTGCAGGTGGTCTTTTCAACGGTATGATGGCTTCTGAAAACTTGCCAAGAATGTCTCCGGCAGGCATTTGTGACTGTTTCAACATCGCCGCAGTTCCACCTCACGTCTCTTCCACCATAGTTGTAGAAACGCTACAACACACTGCACATTCGCAGCAATTGAATATTGCAATGAGTTGAGTTTACCGCGCTGTTCGTGAAGGGTTGAGATGCGGTAGTGGAATCTTCCACGTGCTACTGAAGAAACGGCGACGAGCATCGGCGCTGGTGATCGACGCACGTGGTAGCTCCGGTGTGTCGTCCGAGATGCTCGAGGTGGTGGTCCTCGACAAAGTGCTGCGAACACAGGAGACATAGCACTCAGAATTCACATCACCAGCAGTAGACTCATGCTCCACCATAAAGCAGTCGATGACACTGACCATAGTGGTCACAGGCACGTCGGCAAACATCTATGGAGGTAATGTAGAATGCTTTGCGCATAACAAACGTCTCCGTACTGGTCTTTCAATAACTGCCGTGGCGGCTAGGCATATTGGCGCTCTTGGTAAAGGCACGCCTTTTAAGAGACTCCTTATACGCCTGGATCGTGTAGTGATAGGTCACTCATCTTCTTCGCTGGTTATGTGAAGACATCCTTTTTCGCTGATAGGGGATTCAGCACGATGGGTGCCGATGGCATCAAGTGTTCAAGCAATGACGAGCATGGGGGAAGACTTCCTGATGATTGTGCCTGGTAAGCAGTCTTAAGCACTCGTAATGATGTTTGGCGTCAGTTGCCGAGGCCGAGTTGGAGCACACCTTGAGTATGGGGTCTGTGTTAGGCCTAGCTGCACAGGTACCTGTTTGTAGACTGCGTTTAGCAGTTGCAACCTCGGGGAGATAGCCTTCCCGAGTTTAGACCTTTGTAAAAGACGTGTAAGGCTCAACTTCGATGAGATGGCCTTCTCGAGTTTCGATCTCTGTTAAAGACGTGGCTGGTTGGTTGGAAGCGTTATAGCTTAGAGGGCCGAAAGTAGCAATGTGTGCTGAAATCGATTCGCCAATCACTGCTGCTTCACGCCTTTATAGCGATGCCACGCCCCGACACTTTCCTGAAGGCAGTGTAAAGCCACAAACTATTTCTGGGGCTGCGTCCAGGCACCGCCGCTGCAGAAGCGTTGACATAGCCCCCAAGCTATCTGCGTCGTACTCGCCCCGTGACGGCAGAGGAAATCGAGTGTGCCGACGCGAAACCGCTAAGTTCCCAAGAGAACTGTGTGAGAGCACGCTAGAGCTCGCTGTGGTTCTTGGCTGAACTGGATACAATGTATTGCGGTCGGCTGCAGTGAGCATAGACCCATCATTGCACAGAGTGTTGGTACAGCAGCAGGACATATCACGGAGTTTCATGCTATCTAGGCGTTAAGCTCAAAGCGGAGTCGCGTGAGGGTATGCCGCAGCTGCGGGGCGCCATTCGATGAGCCCAACGCCAGGCCAGTGGCAATGTTAGGGAAGAGGGAAGTTTTATATGTTGTCACGGTAGCGGGTTGCTGGTCCGAAGGAGCTGGTACTGCATCTTAAAGCTCCTGAGGGATTTATGGAGCATATACCAGTGTTGAGGAGTACGAATTACAAATTTAAAATACGAAGCATTTCTTAACTAACTAAGGCGACATTGAACGTATCTATCTATCTATCTAACTATCTATCTATTTATCTATCTATCTATCTATCTATCTATCTATCTATCTATCTATCTATCTATCTATCTAGCCGTCTACGACTTTTAGCTCTCCTTGCAATTTTGATAACGGTATCGTACCAAATTGGTACGGCGTAACATGCATGACGAGCATATGTGACTAGTCATAACATGAAAATCAGACATTTACGTCATGAACGTAATTATTCACATTTCATAGTCTTTTTTTCTCTTGCGGGTGTTCTTTTCACATCACATGTTGCAAAACTTGTGTGGTATGATAAGACTGCATAGCGAACGCAAGTGGCAAACCCTAACATGAAAATCATTACATGCGTGTCATGTAACGACATAACTATAAGGCACACTCATGATGTGTTTGTGGCCGTTTCGCTAGCTTAATATATACAAAATTTGGTGTTACGAGACGTCCATAGATAAAGGTATATGACTGGGGCAGCTGCGACTATCTTTAGATGCGTGTCAAGTTACAACATGACTTCGTGCCACGACCATGATGCGCTCGCGGCCCTTTCTCCAGCTTCACACATATATATTTTGGTGTAATATGACGTCAACAGATGACGAAGGTATATGACTGGTGCAAGCACGATGATAATGACACGCGTGTCCTGTAAGACCATGACGACATACCACGCTCATGAACGCTGGCGGACGTTTAGCTGGCTTGAGGTTAATTTTAAGGATGTTGTAGGTTGCCGGCGTGTCTAGCCTTGCATAATTGGCAGGCAATTGTCCCGCCCGTTTCGAATTTTGCTAATTGTAGCTAATGTCATTTGTTTTTTATCTAAGCACGAGCAGGCTTTTAAAATAAAAATCGTGCATAGTTCGACATAAGCTTGCATAAGACGGCGTCCCTCTGTGCTATTACACGTGCATTACTGTGCTGGTACACTATCTCGCTTCACTATACCCTAAATTTAATTGTCACTTATCACCAGTCACATGCGAGTTCTTTAGCAATAAAAAATTTCAAGAGAATTCGCGACACCTGTTTCCTGCAGATTTAGGAACCACGTGGAAACACAATATATGTCACGCAGTCACATGGCAAGCATAGCTGTTGCAGTTTCTCTAATAAAACTTGCCGTTCTTTCTTGAACTCACGATATTTAAGCAAATAGTGTTCTATATCACCGTTTTCCTTGACATCAGGATGACTAGACTCCAGGATGAATTGGTGACGGGCAGTAAACAAGACAGTGTAAGAGCTGTCACCCCGTATAAACATTCTTTGAAGGATGGCAGGAACAAGCTGGGGGAGCCACCCCACATCAATGATAAAGTTACACGAGGCAGTAATTTTCAATCATGAGTTTTTCCAATTGCCTCTGACCTCTGCGAGTGAGTCACAGTAAGACCGGCTGGAAGTATTTTATTAGAAAGGCCTCAGAGTTGCTTTGAGAGTGCCAAAGTTTGCAGCGAGCATACAGGTGCTTCATGAAGCTCGTCTTCCGCCGTTACGTCTTCTCTCCTCTCATCGACTGCTGACACAGCTTTGCCGACTCGGCAAATCGAGGCGAGAACGAGCGCGTACTCAGTCGCCTTCGGCGACGCACGGAATTGTGAGCTTTCGTGGCCTTCACCACACTTCACCATCTTATCATCGATTTCTCAAAACAAAGACAACTTCGACAAGAGCCACCTTGGTCACATGAGAATGTTGACTGTCAGGTGACGATTTTACCGATGCACAGCAAGCGTTTCACACCCACGGCAAAAGTGTGTTCTTTATTACTTGAATATTTATCTAGCTTCACATACACCAAATTTAGTCTTACGTGACGTCAATGGGTTAAGATGGTATACGACTGGTGCAAACATAATAATCATTTTATTCGGGACCCTTAAAACTTGACTACACGCTACAAACTCATGGCACGCAGGTAGCGTTTTGCTAGGTCCACAATTACCCATTTTAGCATAAGGTTAATTGAATGAAGGACGAAGGTAAAGACACGTCAAAGATGATTATCACGACATGGAAGTCATGT
>WOVY01005516.1:0-75371 GCA_013436015.1 Rhipicephalus annulatus
TGAAAAGCGGGGTGTTCTTTTACCGAACGCGGAGAATACAGCTTACTTTCAGTGTCATTAATAGCGCGACGCGTGACTAGAGTGCATCGCCTTGAAATGCGCGAGTGTCGCTGTCGCCTATATGCCTCCGGAGAGACTCCATCCGACCACAACAGCTGCGGTGGGCACGGTCGTATAACGGCGGGGCGGGTGTTTTCACAAGAAACGCCTGCCGCAGGTCTTTATCAAAAGACGTTTCATCGCCGAACATTGTCGGGTGACGTCTCTCGTGACGTCACGCAGAGAAGGTGGATAGGAAGACGTGCTCCTCTCTCATGCGGTTCTTTCTTGAGAGATACGGCGCCGTATGGGGTGCAAATCTTTTTGCCGACGTCGTCGGAGTGATTGCAACGCACTCCACATTCGTCGAAAGAGATATGTGACGACACACACCAATACGTCCTGTTCGTTGTCTTGCTTCCTACGCGGTAATGTCGCTGAAATATTCGGCAGTAAGGAGCTTCTATTGTGAGACTCTTGTCAGTGGTAACATGCAGATCTGCATGACACGCGCGACTGAGCCAGAGATGATCGAGACGGGCAGAGTTACTCTTGCTACGCCTGAACAGGAATCACCATACACTGCACAGTTAATACTCCTTCAATTTAGATGGTATCATTCACCTCTTACGAGGACGTGTAATATACGACTCAAATCGTAAGGATTCCAAGACAAGCGCCATGGCTATTTAAGTTAGGCGCCATAGGCATTTATTTACTGGCTAGTTCTAGGTTTCGGGTTTCACTCATTCAAAATGGTTTTACTTATTCCTCATTGGTAAAGACTCTGTTCATAGCGTAAAACGCACTCACGATTCCGCAAAGCTCCAAAAGAGCCTCGATATATGTGGTGCATGTTTCGCCAGGCAGCTGAGCTCCGAGTGAAAGCGTTCGCTCCGCCTGCTTGACCTTAGCAGTCGAGTCACCAAAACACCTCTTCAGCTCGTCCACAAAAATGCCCCATGTGGCAATGCGCTCTCGTTGTTGTCGAACCAAGAGACGCGGTGCCAACGAGAAAAAAAACGCCACGTTCCTCGAGCTGCTTAGCAGTGATCCAGCGGTTTTCTGCGACTCACTCTTTGGTAGTACTCTCAGCCAATCTTCAACATCGTCATCCGGCTCCCCGAGAAGGTCCTTGGTGACGTTCCGGCGTGCCGTCGCCAGCTTGTCCTGCTGAGTGAGCGAGTTGCTCATCAGCAGCGAGGTTCTTATGGCCTGCTCCCGCGTCCTCTATGTCTGGTAGCTACGGCGGCAAGGCCTTCCAAGCATCTGCTTGTCGCAATTGGTAGAGCTGGGTCGTCCAGATCGATGTACCCGGCACCTCCACCAAACTGTTGCCAGTGCATGAGTTTATTTACAGATAAGGTGAAATGACATGGTAAAGGGGCAGCGTACTTCGGAGACAGGCATAGTTTGGTTCACACAAACACACAGTCAAACGCCGGCTCCACTACTCTTCTTCTTCCGCATCGTGCGTGTACGCTCGCGCAGCTTCGTTGCAATATATGTATATATATATATATATATATATATATATATATATATATATATATATATATATATATATATATATATATATATATCTATATATATATATATATATATATATATATATATATATATATATATACGTTTGTGTGTGTCATGTGGCAGTTGCAAGGGGAGCCAAATGAATGGACATAACAATTCCCTATCAAGTATACCTGATAAGCAAAGCAAAGTTGAAAACAGCGGGAATTTGTATGACCACCGGTAATGCTAGTACCAACAACAACAAAAGAAATACCAGCGCGACTCTCTAGTATAAATGGTAATAAAACTTTAAGCAGATCTAACCATAACTCAGTCGCAACATCCGTACACGCTTGTTTTGCACGGCTTTTGAACTAATGCGTTTACAACATTGTTGAAGACAGCCGTCTCGCACGAGCGGATATAGGCCAATGACGATATTGTGGTAGTGAGAAGTGTGACTGTGTAACCGGTGTTCCTTCTCTCTACCTCTAGCCTGCAAATTGGCGCATATCTTTCTTCCCAGCGTAATGAAGCACACCTGTTTTTTTTTCTAGACCGATTAACGTCCCTGCGATTCCTTTCTCTTCAATCCCTTCCTTCTTTGGGTGCTGACATAACTGCGGTTTCGTAATTTGGTGCAGCATAGTTGTATGCATTCACAAAATGTAGTGCCCTTATGCAGTTAACTGTTAGCCGATCGCGTCAGAGAATGAAATGTTCCTCGTGCTCGCTCATATAGCCAGGACTAGTGTACCGCCATGCAGGAAGATCTACAAGCTAAACCACTATTTCCTACGCAAGCAGAGTCACAGAAATAGTGAGAATTTTTAGTTGAGTTGGTTTGGTGCCCATTGGAGTTGGCGGATTCCCACATAATTTCTCTCTCTTTTTTTTCTGTCATTGTCGATAGATGCCGGGCTGCTTCAAAAGCACTAACGTTTGTTCTTCCCGTTGTCTGTTACTATTATTATTATCTCTAGTGTTACCTCGAAGCGCCAGTCGAAGACAAAAAAACAATGAATACTCGGCTGCCAACAGGCGGTGGTTTTTATTAGCTTTATTTGGGGGTAAGTTGGCTTTGACAGGAACGAAATTAATAATGCTTTTCGTCGGTAAGGGCTCTTTGCCCTTAATGGATAAACCAGCTTACAGTGTGTGCAGTGGTAGCAAGTGTGTGCAGCACCGGGATTTGTTTTTTTTTTTTGTTGTTGTTGCTGCTGCTGCTCACTTTTCTGCACTACTTTCGAAAATCAGTCTACATTTGATCAAGTGATTGTCTAACAATGTGACGCTATCGATCGCGTCATCACTTGGACACGAAGCTTGTGATGCAATTTCTGTCAATGACGCCGTCGGTCGCCGTATTTTATTAACCATAAGACACATGTGGCTTTCGCATTTCTATGCTTGCATAACCACTTGTGTCATGCATTAGACTTGAACAAACGTCCCCTACACCGTGTGTAGAGAAGGTTTAGACATTATATATTCGGAGTGGTGCATGACATGCACGTGGAAGGGCCTCCAGAGCACTTCAAGCATGTCGCCGTGTACGTGCTGAAAGTGTCGTACTCTGAGCAAAACTCTATCAAAACGTTGTTTACCAGTCGAAAGCGTTTCGAACGTGTGGTTTCTTCCAATCATTTCGACGCTTAGCTCAAGTGAATCGCTCACACTGCGAAACGCAACGAAAAGTGTAAACAGAGTGTAAACAGAGTGAAAGCGACTTGTAAGGACGTGTGGTGCGTCACAAATGCGCCGCATTCCACCGGACGTGCTTTCACGCTAGATTATACGAATTACGGGATCGAGGTTGCTTCTTGTAATGCTTGTGACTTGTTGCGATGTATTAATGACTGACATGCGCGGCATTTGTGACCGCAGTATGGGCCTACCATCTCTAATTTAGGTGTTTTCGATGTATAATGACATTGGTAAGTTAACATACGGGGATCAGATATGACTGTAAGACTAAAGCTTTATAGAAGTCTCCAGCTAATGGAAAAATTCTAATGTCATAGTAATAACGTAAAAGTAGACAATGAAACTTAATCATTTTACAAAGAGCTTTATCATCGACTCGCTTCAGTGAAGCGAGTCGAATACCTGAGTACATGATGTGAACTCTTTCAATACGCCTTTCATGCTCAAGTGCGCACAACTATTACCTTTACAACAAAATGCACCAATATGGACATTATAAATTTACGATAATTATCTACAAAGGTAACTCTCCCACTTTCTCTAGGCGGATGGGGAGGTGGCGGGTAAACCCCAAGTATACCCATTTTTGGTAAGGGAACGCAAAAACACATCATTGTTAAATATCAATACACGGTACAAGCTTCGTTACATGATTGTATAACGTGTTTAAAATTAAGAGGGTAATTAGAAATAAATGCTGATATTCTCATCCTGGGTGGAAAAAGGGGGGGGGGGCAAATGCATTCTTGCTACAACATAAAACTCAGCGCTGCGACGCGTTAACGATACCAGTTCGGAATAGCGAGCTCTGTCATCACACCTTTCTGTATCAGCCTACTTTGTGGTATAGCGAAGAGTAATGTACACAAAACATTCTCTCCTTGTTGTGATCTCAATTTGTAAGTTTGTTACCAAAACGTTCATTCCGGCAGAGTGTACTCGAACGAAATGAAATCACCTAACAGGGCTGCTTCGACATACTGCGGGGATGGAAATTAAGCGTGTCAGCCAATCATGTCATTTCCCGTGAGAACCACTAAATATGAAACATGTAAATCGCGTCGTTGACAGAGACTATCACACGAACCAGCACCGTTGCAGTGTTGCAATATTTTTTTTACAGTACATGCAACGCTTTTGCAGCAACGGTTCCGTCTCTGTGAGCAGAAAAACGCGTGGGTAAAAACAGAGTGCTGAAACCCTAAGCCACCAACAGACGCTCGCGTTCACATGCTGCTATTCTAGTAGTCGCGCGCGCTCTTGGATTTTTCACCCGGGACAGTGAGGGAGGGCATTCGGAGAGGTGAACAGACGAACCGTAGAATGAATTCGCTGTAGACTAGTGCACAACTGCAACGCCACAACTAAATTTTGACCCCTATGGGTGGTTTAGAGGCCCTTTAACAATTCAAGGCAAGCGGCGTATCTTTCTTTGGCATATATGATAGAGCTCTTTCTTTGTTTCAATTACAGAACAAAATGAGCATCAAAATGGCATGCAGGATGATAAGGATTTTTTGAACAACGGAAACGCACCCCCAAGCGTTCCGTGCGAAAATTAGGTTGCTTCTCCTTTGCACTCCACACGAGGGGCTTCGAGTGCTCCCCACGTGTAATTGCCGCTTTGATGTATAAAAGGGGGACCGTCTGGCAACTCATTCGCTTCATTCTAAGACTGCCATGTATGAGACCACAGAAATTAAAGACAGGAGAACAGCGTGAGTACAATGCCCGTCTGAGGGAACAAATTTGTCTAGCTGAAATTGATCGCGGAACTAATCAATGTTTACCATATCGACAACAAAGTGATTTGCACTGACATTACGCTAAGTATATAGTAAGACATAATATTAATATAGGGGGTTTTACGTCCCAAAACTACAATAAGATTATGAGAGACGCCGTAGTGAAGGACTCCGGAAATTTCTACCACCTGGTGTTTTTTAACGTGCACCTAAGTTTAAGCACATGGGCCTCAAACATTGCCGCCTTCAACGATATAATAAAACGTATACCCCCTCAGCATGAGTGGTGTCTGATAACGCTTTTCTGGACATTTATGCTCGCAGGGTGAAATGGCGGCCAGCTTTTTTTCTTTTTTTATTAAGTCGTGCAGCGTTAAGATGGCATTTGAATTCAATTAAACTGAGATAAAACTGCGCAGAGTGGGGAAAAAAGTAGAAGATGTAGACAAGAATAGCGCACTAGTCTTGTCTACACTTCAGTTTATATGCTCCGTTCGCTGATCTAAGCTTTGATTTCAGCTCTGTATTATTAACGCGACAGCGTTAAAGAGTTAGTTTTCGCAGAAATGCTGGTGTCGGATTCGCTGGTTGTGAGCGAGAAATCATCATCTGATGCGTGACCAAAAAATCGAGAACAGTGCAAATAAAAAATAAATAAATGATAAAAAACCTTGCAGCAGAGTGGGGAGCGAACCAAGGTTGTTTGAGCTTAAGTGGGCATTGAACCCGGGTCGTCTGCCTGGCAAGCGAACGTTCTATCACACGGCCACGCCTCCGCATGTGAGAACCGTGAAAAGAAGATATACTCTGCTAGGAAATGCAGTGAAAGTATCTTTCATGCTTCACAAACCCAGGCGTCCTGGACACGTGCTTCACAATGCAACATGAAATAGTGCAGTAATAATGCGTGGTATAAGCGCCTGTTGCCAACAGGCGTCAAAACATCTCATTATCATAAAGACTTTGTGTTTTTGAAAGTCGGTAACACACTACAAAAGGCACACGCTACTGCGCCTATTCCCTTGAAGGGGTGGTGACGCCGAATTTCGAGCCTATCCCAAACCTGTTGGGGGTTTCCTCTGTATGCAAAGACTCTTCACACGAAGAGTCGGACACAACAAACGCGTAGCATATATTTTAATTCACTTCTGAAAGTGTAGCTGAATCCTCACTCTCGCGATCTAGGCAAATCGCTTGCGCAGCAACACTGACGTTTGAGAATAGGAGAAGCAACGGCAGTGGTCGTGACGTCACACCAGATTTGTAGTGAGGTGAGTGACCTCCGCCATCTCCAAAACACATTTTGTGAAGAAAACGAGAACTAGCATGCCTACTGTTACGAGTGTGCTGGCGTCCCTTGCAAAGACACAGTGTGCGTCCCGCAAGGACTATGAGTGCTTTCGAAAAGACGCTCGACGCATCGTTCAGAGACGCTGCGCGCGTCCAGCAGCGGGACTGTCTCATCCTCCATCGGCATATCGACGCCTATAAAAGACCGGCGCACCTAGCGTCAGGGCGACTTGTTATATTTACAACATACGTTGTAAATATAAACGCTTTGTTTCCGACGGGCTGCCTTTTGCCTTGCCTGGATGCTACTGCAGATGGCTATGGCGACTGTCAGTGCGTTTGTTTTGCTGTCGCATGGTGTGGGCCGTGTGTGTGAGAGCAGACGAAACTCAGCGCGATGTGCATCACAGCCTATTGTGGTTACGTGACCAAGCTACCGATGCATCGACGTCACTGCCCAACTGGGTGCCGCGAAACCGAAACCAAAAATTGTCCACATAAGTACAGCAATATTAAGTTATATAGCGAAAATACAAGAATT
The DNA here is from genome assembly GCA_013436015.1 of Rhipicephalus annulatus. NCBI lineage: Eukaryota > Metazoa > Arthropoda > Arachnida > Ixodida > Ixodidae > Rhipicephalus > Rhipicephalus annulatus. Next base: position 6,835 of record WOVY01005516.1, read on the forward strand.
CTGGTGCGTGTACCATGCTTCCCGGAGCTGAAGGAAACGCTGAGAGCTAAGAGCACGCATGCCACAAATTTGGTGGTACCATCCCTTTAAGGCCACGTAGTGGGTGCATACATAACAAATTCGAAAAGGTTTCATGCACTAAGTTCTTGAGGTACGCACTAGTAACAACATGTGGCTATCGCGCTCAACTCTTAAAGGCAAATGTTTAGGGTCCCCTAATTTATTATTGTTATTATTATTATTATTATTATTATTATTGTATGATTTAACTACATCTTACTTCTCATCCACTTACTCTGCTGTCTCATATATCCGTATATTCAGTTTTGATACAAATCAGCCGTTTCAGCAATGCGAGTTGCACGTGCGTATGCCACACAAAACACCATGCAATGAGACACAAGACATCAGCGAATAAGTAAACAGAATTATTCCCTCGCACTTATTTGAAGGCGTCTTTTTGTTCACGTAGGGACGAGACACTTCATTACCTCGAAATAAATAAATAAATAAATAAATAATCTTGATAGTGATATAACAATAGTTTTTCTTGCAACACAGCAAGCGCTCACTTCCGACAACAGCGGCGCTTTGGGTTCAAGGAGTCGTGTTTCGACTCTGATTGAACTTGTATCTAAAGCATGCGCTGTTTTCATGCGGTATAACACGCAAACAAACTCTCAGAGCTGGATAAATGCAGTAAGGATTGCGTAAGGACTGACCTGGCGAATTAGACTGACCGACCTCTGCATCGCTGACACTGTCGCGTCGGTATACATAGACCCTCGGGTGGCCGATTTGACAGGCTGCGCATTCAGATCCGATAGGGCCGCTATCCTGTCGACGATAGCGACGTGCCTGTGCTGGCTCGGAGCTTATATGCAGCGTCCACTCTTGAAGAGGGGTCGTTCATTTTGTCGGGGCATTGTCAGTCCGCCTTTGACGGCGAAATCACTCGGCAACTGCGAGTTGTGAACACGAATACGGAGAACTGTGTAGCGGTTCTTTAAAAGAGGGGGAGCGTCGTGAACGGTATACGAAGGCTTTCAGAACCCGTTTGCTTCTGTGTTAGTTATCTTCGGCTGCGATTAACTACTTAATACTAATATCTGGGGTTTAACGTACCAAGACTACCATATGATTTGGAGAGACGCCGTGGTGAATTGATTGATTGATTGATTGATTGATTGGTATGTGTTGTGTATTGTCCCAAAACCACCATATATGATTATGAGAGATGCCGTAGTGGAGGGCTCCAGAAATTTCGGCTACCTGGAGTTTTTTTAACGTGCACTCAAATCTTATCACAAGGGCCAAGAGAATTTCCGCCTCCATCGAAAATGTAGCCGCCGCAGCCGGGATTCGATTCCGCGGCCTGTGGGTTAGCAGTTGAGTGCCATACTACTAGGCCACCACGGCGAGGAAACTTGTTGCTTCATATGTAGAGTACATTTTGAGTACACAATAGCTTATTAACTGAACGGTCATACGAACTTTAACGAGTTCTCTTAATATCACGTTGTTCGTGGGTATTTCTTGGCTGTATCTTGCTTGTTCTTTTCTTCGTATTTTCTTTTTGTGAATCCAGTTCGTTGTGGGTTCATGCAGCTTGTATATGCGAGGTATTTACATTTTACATATACATTTCACCTACATCGCCGTGAGGCATTACGCAGGGGAGGTACACATAATAATTTGACTACATAGTTTTCAGTCGAAACAATAGATTCAACAAATAAAACAGTAGTCAAAAAATTTTAAGAGAAGAAAAAAAAACACTCGAATATTGGTGAGCGAAAACAACGTCACAATCATGCATTTGTAAACACCCACACGCTTCGAGACAGCAAACCATTCCTAGTGGCAGTGATATTGTAGGAGGGTTCGTTGTTTCATGATTACGATTGAAAAAAGAGTGCTAATTAGAGAGAACGAAGGATACAGATCTCAGTGCCGTTGTCAGTGTCATTTGCTATTCCTGTATTTTCAGAACTGTTTTTTTACTTGTATATATAATAAGAGGAAAGTTCACAGTAGAAAACGTTTTAGCTGTGTATAGGGATAGCCGGTTTCGATGTAGCCGCCGAGGCGGCTAAGTGAGGAAGGTGTTCGCTTGCTGATCCGAAAACCACGGGATCGACCTTGGCGCGGTGGTTGCATCTCCGTGGAGGCGAGATGCTCAAAGTCCGTGCTGGAGCTGTCAATGCACGAAAGTGGCAGTATCAGTGTCAATGTACTTTTGTGTACTGTCAGTGACATTGTGCACTGTCAGTGCACGATGTCACTGGGGGTCAGTGGGTCAAAAATTGCGACGTGAACAGCGCGTGAGAAACGCAAGGGCAAGGAACCGACGAAGACGCACTGATCGCGTCTCACACGCTGTTAACGCTGCCGCTGAAACACACCTTGCTTGGTCAAAAACTATCCAGAGCTTTCCACTGTGGTGGTTCTCATTGCCAAAGCCGATTTTAGACACTAAAGTTCATAAACAAACCAAACCAATTAGTAGCCTAGCCTCCATATGTTTTCAACCATTAATAACCAACAGCAAAAAGAAGCCAGCCTAACTCGTGTGCAAGAGTTCAAAGGAAACATTTTTCATTCAGGTTCAAGAACCATTCGAATTCGATTGAAAAAACAATTTACACATAAAAAACGGCATTCACTTCGCGAAAATTGCTAAACATTCTCCTGGGTTTTGCACATCAACGTTGGCCGAGGGTCAAACCCACGGCCCATATTGACAAAGTGACTGTACTACAAGAGAAACTTGGGCTTGTTGGTGGTTTATCATTGTGAAAAAAAAAAGGGGAAAACTTACGAGGACCGTAGAAGACACGTCAGAGGCGCTGTGCTGTGACACTACGTCACATGTGCACAACGCCTGTGATGTGACCTCGTGCTAGAATTGCTGTTCAGCAAAAGTCCCACTGAATTGATCAATCAATCGATTGATTGATTGATTGATTGATTGATACTATGGACATCCTGAAGGACACTCTCCAGCACGCAGTGGGCAACTCTCATATCGGGGCCGCCAGGCCAAGCCTGTCGGCCGCTTCGCGTGCCTGCTGCTGGACAGCACACCACTCATCGTTGGCAAGCATACAATGGCAAACAGCGCTTACGGACGAAACGCTTTGAGTATTAAATTATCGAGGGGCTGAATTTCCAAAGCTTTTTGTCCGTAAGTGTTGTCACTGGCTGATTACCTTCGCTAATAATACGACCAAACACAGGATTGAATAAAATTTTCTTTTAAAACTGGTGTAGGATATTTCGGGGGAGAGAAGGAGGGGCAAACTTACCGCACTCATATATATATATTGTTACGCACAAGGAGGACCAGGACGTATACGGCTGAAGGGGGCCGTTTATTTTGGTCGCGAAGAGAAGCGCCGGAGCGGCCAACAGGCTGATGATCGCAGTCTCGTCGTCTTCTTTTTTTCCTCCAGCTCTTGGGGCAGTCAGCATGTTCACCCATCTTCTTTTTCTTCCAAGGCATGCGTAACATTCCTCCCCTCGCAGACGAAGCCCGCCGGGCGAGGTAACCGATTCACCTTGGTGTGTACAACTTTAGTCGAGCGACATGGACTACTTGGGTTTTAGCGGCTCTTCTACCACTTCTCGTGAGGCGAGCTATTGTGTATGTGACTTCCGTGATTTTGTCGAGAACGACAAACGGTCCGTCGTATGTGGCCAAGAACTTTTGGCATAACCCGCGTCTTCGTACCGGAGTCCACAGCCACACTAAGTCGCCTGGGTGGTAAGTTACAGGCCGGTGGCGGACGTCATAGCGTACCTTCGATTTTTCCTGTGATGCCAAAGTGCGTAGACGAGCAATACGACGCGCTTCTTCTGCAAGGCAGAGGATTTCGGTGACTGAGAGGTTCTCGTGCGCCGAGAATGGCAAAACTGTGTCGAGTGTGTACCGTGGCGGTCGTGCGTACATCAAGAAAAAGGGGCTATAGCCTGTTGTCTCGTGCTTAGCGGTATTGAACGCGTACGTTATAAATGGTAACACGTCATCCCAGTTCTTGTGGTCGGATGCCACATACATAGAGAGCATGTTTACAATTGTTCGGTTGGTACGCTCCGTGAGCCCATTTGTTTGCGGATGGTATGGCGACGAGTGACGAAGGCGGGACTCACTCAATCGAAGCAGCTCTTCTACTATATCTGCCGTAAATTGTCGCCCACGATCACTGATGATCACCTGAGGTGGGCCATGTCGGAGGATAACGTGCTGCAGCAGGAACACAGAGACGTCGCTGGCAGTTGCGGTTGGTATGGCCGCCGTCTCGCAGTAGCGCGTGAGGTAATCGACACATACAATTATCCAGCGATTTCCCTTAGCCGACTTTGGAAAAGGGCCCATGAGGTCAATGCCCACCTGTTGGAAAGGTGTGCTTGGAGGTGGCAAGGGCTGTAGAAAACCAGCCGGAGCAGTAGACGGGTGTTTGTGGCGTTGACACTGTGTGCAGCTGGCCACATACGCCTCGACTGACTGTCGCATTCCTGGCCAATAAAAGCGTTCCTTAGCACGGTAAAGCGTCCGCGCAGAACCTAAATGTCCGGACGTAGGATCATCGTGCATCACACCTAAAATCGCTGTCCGAAGGGTTTCTGGCACTACCAGGAGGAAACGTGCACCAGTGCTGGAAAAGTTCTTCTTATATAGGAGTCCGTTGCGTACACAGAAATGGCATGCCGTAGGAGCTGTGCAAAGCGATGATAGCCTGGTGTCCTTTCGCTGTTCATCTTTGAAAGTACTGAGGTCGGGAAACTTCGGTGACACAGAAGCTACGAGGTGATCGAGGTCATCGGCGTCACACTCTGTAGTGCTCAGTGGCATGCGCGAAAGGCAATCTGCGTCGGCGTGTCGTCGACCACTTTTGTACGAGACTATGAAGTTATACTCTTGGAGCCGAAGTGCCCAGCGCGCTAGACGGCCGCAAGGATCCCGAAGGTTGACGAGCCAACACAATGAGTGGTGGTCGGTGACAACTGTAAAAGGGCGTCCGTATAAGTAAGACCGAAACCGCTGAATCGCAAATACTACCGCGAGGCATTCTTGTTCTGTTACAGTGTAATTCTGTTCGGGCCTACTCAAGGAGCGACTTGCGTATGCAATCACGTGCTCGCGGTTACCATAGCGTTGAACTAGGACGGCACCAATTCCTACGCCGCTGGCATCTGTGTGCAGTTCGGTTGGAGCTGATGGGTTGAAGTGTTGAAGAACAGGCCGCGACGTCAGGAGGAACTTCAGTTGACGAAAAGAGGAGTCGCACTCCTGAGTCCACTCGAAGGGAGTATTCTTCCGTAGCAAACATGTCAGCGGATACGCGACATCGGCAAATTTGGGTATAAAGCGGCGAAAATAGGAGCAAAGCCCCAAAAAACTGCGAAGCTCCTTCACAGAGCGCGGCACATTGAATGCTTCAACGGCTGCTGTCTTTTGGGGATCTGGACGGATGCCCTCCTGATCGACTAGGTGCCCGAGAACAAGGGTTTGTCGGTCTCCGAAGTGGCATTTCTTTGAGTTAAGAACAAGGCCAGCGTTTCTTATGCAAGTCAGTACAGTATCAAGACGTGAATTGTGTTCGCTGAAGGTGCGGCCAAAGATGACGACGTCGTCGAGATAGCACATGCAAATGCTCCACTTCAAGCCACGAAGAACAGTGTCCATAAATCGCTCGAACGTCGCCGGCGCGTTACACAGTCCAAATGGCATCACGTTGAATTCAAAAAGGCCGTCAGGTGTTACAAAGGCTGTCTTTTCTTTATCTTCAGGATGCATGGGAATTTGCCAGTAGCCCGATCTTAAGTCTACAGAGGAAAAGTAAGAGGCCGAATGCAGACAGTCTATGGCATCATCAATACGTGGAAGTGGGTACACGTCTTTTTTTGTTACAGCATTCAATCGGCGATAATCGACGCAAAATCTCCAGGATCCGTCTTTCTTTTTAACGAGAATTACTGGAGCTGCCCATGGACTTACTGACTCTTGAATGATACCGTTTTCAATCATTTCGTTCACCTGCTCATTAATAATCCGCCGCTCGGATGGCGAAACACGGTATGGCTTTTGTCTAATCGGATTGGCCAAACCCGTGTTGATAGTGTGACATGTTCGAGAAGCAGGGATTAGGGGCGCTTTGTCTTTCTGCGCAAAGTCGAATGCAAAGACGTGCTTCGAAAGTACATTGACCAATGTTCGGCGTTCACTTGTGCTCAGCGACTTATTCACCATTGGCAGAAGAGCCGTTTCGAAACTGTGACTACGATGCTCTTCCGGCGCATCTCTAAGCTCGGTCACCAGCAAGGCCTCGTGTTGTCCACTCACGACGGCTAACTTTAGACCATCTGGTAACATCACGGGCTCTGTAGAGCAATTGACTGTCCATAAACCAGCGCGTCCACGTCTGATCGACACCACACAATGTGGGATCAACACATTCTTTTTCATGCAGTTGGTGTACACTGGTTCTACGTTGGCATCAAAGCTGGCGGAATAGCTGTCGCTGCAACCAACAGGTACACGAACGGTTGATAACGGTGGTATGATAGTGTCGCCACAGACACACAATGCCGTCTCACCATCCACAGGGTTTTCCAAGAGTGCTGGCGGAACGTGATCACTCAAGACTATTGTTCCTGTGCGGCAGTCGACAGTCGCACCACACTCCCTCAAAAAGTCCATACCCAAAATAACATCATGTGTCGCCTGCGGAATAATCACGAACTCCGTTGGGATAACACGGCCTCCGAGAAATACGTTAGCTTGACACACACCAACAGGATGCAGTGCCTCCCCACTCACTCCGCAAAACTTCGCAGCTTGATTCCACCTAAATAATACCTTCCGCCCCAAGGTATCTTTAAAACACGCACTCATCACCGAAATGGTTGCCCCCGTATCCACCAAAGCCATCACAGGCACACCGTCAACAAAAACACGTACTTTGTTCTTGAGCATCAACACAGGAGGTATTTCTGATGTTAGCACGTCTCCGGCGACCTCACCTCCATCGGCCGCGCTTGCTAGTTTTCCTGTGGCAGAGGAGACGTGTTGCGGCGCCGTGGTGAAGGAGAACGGGGAACACGAGGCGGTGGAGGCGTCAAGCTCCTGTCAGATGTAGGGGAGTGGTTCCGGAAGCTGCGTGTCCAGTAGTCGTCGCGAGGCAGCAGGTGTGTTGCATTAGGGTCATCGTACGGTCGATCAGACGATCGTGTGAAGTGTTGTGGTGGGCCATAGCACGTTGCTCGCGGGTCATCTCGAAGTCGTTCGGAAGGCCGTGCAAAGTTTGGTGGGTAGCCATACCGTGGGGCTACACGTCGACGGTTGCAAAATCGCGAAATATGTCCTGGTACACCACAGGAGTAGCAAACTGGGAGAGGCCGAAACTCTCTTTGTTCGTCGATGAATCGAACATCGTCTTCTCTGGCGGAGCGGGTCGGTTCGTTCCGTATATCATAGGGATAGACTGGGCGTCGTGAAGAAGGCGGACGCTGGGGGCGTCGGTCATGGCGAGGAGCTGGCAACCGTGGTGCTCTTCTTGGCTGTGGGGGTGCGCTATACTCAACAGCTGCTGCACTAACCATCGATTGCCAAGGGGTCGTAGAAGGCGGCGGCGCAGTCACAGCCTCACGTGGCACATATACCGAATGTAGGTCGTTTACAGAATGGTGATCAACTGCTGAATGCGTCTGTTCTCTATAGCGAAAAAGTTCTTCGCGAACAATCTCTCGAATCGTCGAGGACAGGTCTGGGCAGGTGCTCGTGTCGATGCTGGCAACCGTTGTAACATTTGTGAGCCGGCCGAACTTTGGAGCAATCCTGCGCATTTTCAGCTGTTCGAAAGTTCGGCAATGCCGAATCACGTCGGACACCGAGCTCAGGTGCTCTTTTCCGATTAGAAAATTATATACATCTTCGGCTATGCCTTTCAGCAAATGCCCTACTTTGTCGTCTTCTGACATCTGATCATTGACCACCTTGCAGAGCTTCAGCACATCCTCTATATACGTGGTACATGTCTCACCTGGAAGCTGCGCGCGTTGAGACAATGTCTGCTCTGCCCGCTTCCTTTTGACGCTCGAGTCGCCGAAACACGCTTTCAGCTCTACAACAAAAACGTCCCACGTCGTCAGTGTGTCCTCGTGGTTTTCATACCACACGAGCGCAGTATCCGTAAGGCAGAAGACCGCATTGCTTAGCTGAGCGGCGGCATCCCAGCCGTTGGACTTGCTGACTCGCTTGTACTGGACGAGCCACGCGTCGACATCCTCTCCCGATTTTCCTCCAAAGGTTGGCGGGACTCGGTAGTAGGGCACGGAACCCATTAGAGTTGGCCTTGAAGCGTTAGATGGGTGATCTTGGGCCATTACGATCGGTGCAGGCGGGAGTCCGGCAAGGCGGCGGCTGCGGCGTAGTCCAGGTAGTGAAGCTCCCGTCGTTGGGCTTGTCTTACCCAGCACGCTTCCACCAATCTGTTACGCACAAGGAGGACCAGGACGTATACGGCTGAAGGGGGCCGTTTATTTTGGTCGCGAAGAGAAGCGCCGGAGCGGCCAACAGGCTGATGATCGCAGTCTCGTCGTCTTCTTTTTTTCCTCCAGCTCTTGGGGCAGTCAGCATGTTCACCCATCTTCTTTTTCTTCCAAGGCATGCGTAACAATATATATATATATATATATATATATATATATATATATACGTTTGTGTGTGTGTGTGTCTGAAATTGTTATTTGTTAACGAATAAAAACAGGTCACAACAAATTTAGTTTTTAAATGCGAATCAATCCTTGAACAACCAAAGATATTTTGAACATTTATATCTACTTATCTACCTACCTGGCCAGCTACGTCTTGGTGATCTCGTAGTTGTGGGGCAAGCTTACAAGTTCAGCTTCCCACTGAGCTCGAGTCCACTGCTTTATTCGTCGCCACTTTTGCAAGCTGCCGCCATTGATCCAATTTTTCATAAGCAAGGCTGATCAGATTTATCGGAAACTAAAGCGGAAACCTTTTTAGGTGCTTCCAGTACGGCAAAACTACAACATTTAGAAGTACTCGTCGCAATCAACGACTCACGGCAGCTTCGGCCATGCAGCGGTGATGCTAATCCTTTTCGATGAAGGAAAATGATCTTCCTGAAGCAGCAGATGCTTTGCCCCGGTCCATAAAAAGTTTTTCCGTTCCCATCCATAAGTGCATCGGCTAGTCGCAGCAGAATAAAAAAACATGAACAAGTTAAGTAATGTTATGGTGCCCTTGTTTAGCGCTAGCCTGCTCTGCAGTGCTACAGTAAAAGGCGGAAAGGGTCACAAAGAGCTTTCAAGGAAAATCTTCACTGCTGAAATGTTAAAACATGATCATTCTAATGTAAAATTCCCTCGTAATGTTTTCAATTCATCGTAACAATGTAATTGAGTGATTACAGTGGTGAAGGAAAAGTTTGCCTTAGTTATTTTCCCAAGCGTGCAGCCGACAGTGAGCACTGTCGAGAGGGGGGGGGGGGCTCAGCTCTTTTAGTTTTTCTCACTAGGGGGCTTGCACCCCCATCCCGGCTGATACGCCTATGGCCCTTGTTCGAGACTGTTCTTTGTTATTGGCCAACAGCCTTTACTAATCGCATGTCCCGCAACGCGATTGGCTTAAATTTTCTCTTAATACTAGCACTGCTAGAGAACAAACATTTTAAAGGGGCTCAGGGCCCCTATATTTGAAAAAGCGCCGATATGCCAAAAGTGTTCATAAATATTTTAGCCAATCATCAGGACCTGTATTTGCGGAAATGTTTTATGGTGAAAAGTTTTCCTTAAAAAACAGTTTATCCAATCACGACGTGGGACGTAGAATAAGCGAAAGCAGCTCATTATTCTGAAACGCGCCTACGAAAGAGAAACTTTGAGAATTCGGCCCCTGATGCGCTAGGCTACATATAGTCGGCTATCCTATGGCAAGGCTCCTCCTACTGAAGCGAAGTTGTGTGAATCCAGCCCCACCACTATGGCAAGGTCCCCCTTACGGAAGCGAAATTGTGTGAATTCAGCCCCAATTATCACGTGAAATGGCGATTGTGTGCCCTTTCTCCAGTGCCACTTCACCAGTGGCGTCCAGCCACCCTGCAACGGCTTCTGATAGGCATACAAGCACAATTCAGAGTGGCGCTACAGTGCTGCATGAGACCAGTGCTACTTTTATTGCAAGACAAAATTTAGGGTTCTTAATCGATTCTTATTTTACTCATGCAAAAATGAAGCCACACACGCTACTCCTGCATGATCATTTAAAAGAGATGTTGTTATGCTATAGGCCTTGAGATGTCACGACAAACACTGCACGTATTTGGTTTTTGCTTCCAATGAAGTTCAATTATATAGTAGAAACTGAGAGGCCTGATTGGCGAAGAATTACGTCCTTAACTACTATCACCCAAAACTCATATATCATCAATATTGACTGAAATTTTAGGACCTTGGTCAATTTGCTCGCAGCTTGTCGTACGGCAGCCACCGGCGGGTACACCAGTACTGCCAGTGTGTACACCACTCAAAGTCGTCTCTCCGGTAAACAATACTCAATAGATGGTGTGCCGCCACCCTCCAGCTTTATAGGATACACTCCGGCTTTATCGTACATATAAAGAGGCCATTGCTCGGGAATCTTTATATGACAACAGTTGTGGAAGTGGGCTACTGTTCGAAGCCTATGCGGAAGTGCTTCGCACGCTCGCATACCGCAGTCGCTTCGACCTAAACATCCACTCGACTCTATACAGAGCGTGCGGAGCGGAATAGGAGACTGTAGAGCACTTGGTGCGACAATGCCAAAAACTCTCCCCCTGCCCACCAGAAGCCGCTACACTACCTCATCACTGGCCCTGGCGGCAAGGAATTCAAAAGCAGTTTCCACCACAAAGACAAGGCTTCAACAGTGGTGTAAGTGAGGTCAAAAGTGAACTCTACTTTATGCTTTTCGTTCTTTTATTTTATTCCTTCCTTTTTTCTGTATACCTAGGCTAGAACACACCATATGCGTTCACCCGTTGCAAAGGGCAAAGCCACAAATCGTCGTTATCATTGTTATGGTCCTTGGTTTCCGATAGCCCATGCGCTCGCCTCCTCGAAGTGGCTTTGAAAGAAATGGAAGTGAATACTGTGGCGTCGTAACTGTCTCTCTCTCAGGAGGTCACCTCCACAACGCCACACGGAAGATGGGTAGTGGGGAGAGAAAGGAATGGGAAAGAAATAGGAAAAGAAGAGGGTGCCAGTTGTGTTTGGTCTCGCTGCGCGCGAACGCGCGCCACCTCCGAGCCGGGAGGAGAGAAAAAATTCACAACATATCCATGGAGCAAATGATGATGAGTGATGCGAAACGTCCATCTATCCGTGCGTGCGTAAGCCTGTCTGCTTACCTCCCGGTTCGTTTGTCTGTCTACTTGCCTGTCTGTTTGTCTGTCTCTGGCGACGAGCACGAGCCGCCGTGGCTCTCAGCGCCCGCCTCTCCACTTCGTCCATGCCCCACCAACGATCCACCACGTACGCCGACGATCCAGAAGACTGAGAGAGCCACTCGTTCCCGTGCACCTATGCACAGCGCGCGCAGTATACTCAATCGGAGAGTAGCGGTACAGTGCCATCTAGAATATCCTCACTCAAATGCAGTTTGTATGCACTTCTATGAGACAGCGCCACTTCTTATACTGTTCGGGAAATACTGCAGGTTACGCCTGACACGGAACAAGGTTAAACTGAGAGAAGATTTGCTCCTAAAAAAGAGCTCCACGTCTGCCATTTACGAATCTTAAACATTTGACTCATAGCAGCGGCTAGTATGGCATAAAGGGGCGGGTGGTTAGCGTCCTGATCGACGTGGCCAACATTGTGCAGTGCCGGCCGCGGAACGTGCCCAACAACGCTGCCTTCGACGTACACATCATGCACCGGCTCGTTAACAGGCCTTCTTTCAAAAATGGTCTCTCCAAGAAGCATCCCGTGCACCTCTGAGCAAGCTCCTCTGACATTATTCACTTTGTGGGTATGGCGGTGATTTTTACATGTGAATGCATTTATTAGTTGGGCTATGTCAGGCGTCCGTCGGGATCTGCCCACTGCCCTCTCCCATAGCAACAGCTGCAGGTGCGAGCACTTATCCTCACCTCTAGCAACTAGAGCATGTGGTGCGAAAGAATGTAGGAGAAGGTAGGTGCAGTGCTTCGCTGCTCCTTCTCTCACCGTCAACTCTCTCTCTCCTCTGCGCCCCACTTTCCCGTCCGCTCGCGCCTCACTCTCGACCGTTCGTTGGCTGGGCGTCTCTCAAGAAAATCCGGAAATGTGTGCTCGAGCCGCCACTGTGAAACGCCAATGCCAAGCCGAAAACGCTGTTTTTTGTTTACTTCATAGCATTTTTAGCCGTGCACGCTAGCTACTTGAACTGGAAACACATGCCGCGTTTCTCGCGACAGAAAAACGCCACGTGCAGAGAACGCCACTAGTGGCTGCACTGTTCCTTATTCTTCTAATCCTGGGTTCTCACTTGCGAAACGCTGTTTTGGACGCTACGCAATGCGTTCGCATTTCCTCATGATACCCTTTGGTGATGTGGGAGCATTTTGTTTTCATAAAAACAATGCTGAAAAGATTTTTTTTCTGAACACGGATGTTAGTTGGTAATCGCCTTATTATATTAGACCAGTTGTTTGATTCTCAAAGCTTTTAGTTTGTAAAAAAATATAGCGCTTATTTTTTTTGGTATGGCTATCAGGCGAATTTACCATTTTCTCACTTTCTTATTTATTGCTTCCCGATTACGACTTGTTAATGGTGGTCACTGAAAACACAGATGGTGTCAACTTCAATAGCATTCGCAACGTTTTTTGGCGGGTTTTATATTCATGTGTGCATGGCATAGTTGGCGTTTCTAATGTTCATTATTTTACAGTTCGCGTTTAAAACATTGGGGGGAATTGAGACCCAACGTACCTTAGCTCTCCCACTCCTTTCGGCCCACCCGCCGTTCGAGCACTACATGTTTAACTCCGCCCGGACAAACCATGAACCTCCCCACTTTCCTGCGTTTGATAATAAGTGGTCTAGAAGGACTCGTATGTTACCCTACACAGAGAAAGGGGCGGGAGTCTCAAGATGGAAAAAGAGATGAGAGAGAGAGAGCACACACAGTCCCACCTCTCAGTCATCATAGTACATCAAGCTTATATTGGTCGGTGCAAGTCTGTTGCCTTCAAGAAGTTGAGAACCACCTTCACCGCCTTCGCCCGCGAAGACCTCTCAGGTCAACGTTGCAGAATGGTTTGTGTCGTCGGCCTCTAATCTAGGTGAGCTAGAGCGGCTGCTAGAGATGTTCTTTGCGCATTGTAGCAAGGACAGTCGCAGCAGATGTGCTCCAATGTTTCCTCGCCACCACAGTTGACGCAAAAAGGGCCGTCAGCCATTCCCTTTCTAAAGCAGAATGAATGAGCCTAATACTGCCCAAATATCTGCAGGTTGCTGACGCGTAACTGAAATACCAAACAAAAATATTTAATCGAGCTTTCAATAGGCTAGATTAAAGATTATACTGAGAGTCTCACGTTACGCGTCCTTTAGATTTATAGGCTACCCTGTTGTTGCAACATCGACTGTCACTGGACGTTTGAAGAAGTCCGTTATGCTAAGTCCAGCGTGGTTGCAAAAAAAAAAAGCTATAGATATATATAGGACGAAACGTGTCGTACGTATACAGTACATTCACTGCGCATCTCACAGGCTAAAGAGAGTAGGAATCAGGCCCCGCCACGGTGGTCTAGTGGCTAATCTACTCGGCTGCTCACCCGCAGGTCGCGGGATCAAATCCCGGCTGTGGCGGCTGCATTTCCGATGGAGGCGGAAATGGTGTAGGCTCGTGTACTCAGATTTGGGTGCACGTTAAAGAACCCCAGGTGGTCGAAATTGCCGGAGCCCTCCACTACGGCGTCTCTTATAATCATATGGTGGTTTTGGGACGTTAAACCCCACAAATCATCAATCAGAGTAGGAATCAGATATGGCGTTGATGTTGTTTTTTATGGCTGCCAATAAGCTAGAGGTAAGATTTGTGCTGCTGTGCAGAAAAAGAATGAGCGAGTGAAAGACAAGAATCGAACCAATAAGCCTATTTGTTTCGTAGATTGCACCAACAAATTCACTGATTGCCAAGTGCAGTATAGCACACATTCCTGTAATCTGCGGCCACTTCCTTAGGAAAGGTGGGCCGCTGCATTGACCAGAGATTACTGAAACATACAAGATTGCTTATGGGAGGCTCACCTTCTAATCTTTCCTAACATTATAGAAAACGAAAGTGCACGCCTGAATTCGACTAATGCACAATTTTGTACCGGAAAAAGAATGAAAACAGAAACGCGTCTGATCGCCACCGCTGTTATCGATAACAGTGGCGTGGCGCATGCGAGACCGAACTGTCGCAATTAACTTGCGTAAAGATGAAATCACGCTCCATAATAGTTATCTTTCACGCAGACCACCACCCATTTCAGACTGATAGGTTCGCATATTGTATGGGTATGCGCAGATACGTTTTCGTGCTTGCTTTCTTTTCCACCTTTGTGCGCATCTTCAGTTGTTAGTGGTGTGATGCCTTCCTTCTGGTCCTCCGCCGTGGTGGGCTAGTGGCTAAGGTACTCGGCTGCTGACCCGCAGGTCGCGGGATCGAATCCCGGCTGCGGCGGGCTGCATTTCTGATGGAGGGGGAAATGCTGTAGGCCCATGTGCTCAGATTTGTGTGCACGTTCATGAAACCCTGGTGGTCGAAGTTTCCGGAGCCCTCCACTACGGCGTCGCTTAATCATATTGAGGTGTTGGAACGTTAAACCCCCCATATAAATCAATCAATCGAATGCAAATGCTTGCGCAGCTAGTTGCTTGTTACGTCAGGCTCGAGAGTGCGCCAGTGATGTAAGACCATGCGCTTTTATGAAAGCTGTTAATTATTGACCTAACGTGCTGAAATTTCACCAACTTATTTGTCAATGAAGGATACACACATAATACAGAATGTGATAAAAAATTGGGTGTCATGGCCCCTTTTTATGAACTATCTTTTTTGTGTGTGAGGCAACGTGTGTGGTCAACATGCGCCAAGACGTGAACGCGCAACAAAAACTCTACATTCAGAGTTGGTGTGTAGGTTTTAGTCGTTGTGCACATCAGTACCGATATGTTCCTCGAATTTTGAAGCCGAATCTCCTTAAGAAATGTCCAATATATGAAGTATGGGTAATGTTTCTTTTTCTGCGGGCAAAGTTAGCTAACAGTTAGTTCAAACCAGGTCCCCCCCCCTCCCCTCGCTTCCAACGTCTTCGCTGTCTCGACCTTTCATGGGACGAAATTTCGCGACAGCGGCCCGATAGTTAATACGAACTTTATATCCCTGCCATAGAAGGTGGCTTCGCTGTCTGTCATTGTTTGTTCATCGTTTGCAACTCTCAGAGCAGACCTATCTTAATGCTGTATAGTTGAAGATCATGCTGTCACTTACATCATCATCCTAATCATCATCAGCCTGACTACATCCACTGAAGGACAAAGGCCTCTCCCATGTTCCGCCAGTCAGCTCGGTTTTGTGCTTGCTGCCGCCACTTTATACCCGCAAACTTCCTAATCTCATATGCCCACCTAACTTTCTCTCTACATCTAACCCGCTTGTCTTCTCTGAGAATCTAGTCAGTTACCCAGAGAAAGCAAGCGGGTTAGGGGTAGGCAGAAAGTTAGGTGGGCAGATGAGATCAGGATACAACCTAGGAATAAATATAAGTCCGGCCCACAGCCGCCACCATTTCACGCACACACACACAAAGGCGTAGATGATACAAACAACTTGCTCCCTTTCACGATGTTCAGCACTTCTACGTGTTGAAAATAGCGGAATGTATTCGATCATTTTGATTACCCGAGGGTCTTAAATCTACCCATGTACACGCTGTGGTGAGTATAGGGTTTACTCAGTGCTCAGGTGATCAAACGCATTCAAGAAAGCTCGATAAATACGAAGACGTTATTTGGACGAGGACACCTTGACACACAAGAGAAAATTAGGATGATACGTGGTTAAAAATATGGAAAGTCTACAGTAATGCTCCTTTCACGTGGGACGAAAGTCTGGAGTCTCAATAGTGAACATGCTCCACTCCTGCACCACGGAGTCTCCAAGAGTACACTCACGCGCAGGCTGTCTTTGCGGGGACCGTAGCACCGCGCAGCGTGGCGTCGAGTTCATCGAGGTAGCGTCCATGGTGTAGCTCGCTGGTTCGAAGTCAATGCGCGACACCATGACGTCCTGCTCGCGTCTCGGTAACGCTCGACCTGGGAGCATCCAGGGCACGGGGACTAAGAATCTCACGACAACCGAAGCCAGCCGGGCACGGCTGCATGCACCAGTCTGATCACTGTCTGGGGCCAATGAGTAAACCCCTTTACTCAGCACAATGTATGTTTTTTAAAGACGATAGTCTTTTTTTAGAGACCTTCAACGCAAAAAATTTGGTCTGTCTGTCCACCCTTAACGATACCTCAAACTACACGAAACGATAACCCAAACGGACGACCCCATCCGCAGCGCCCACCAATATTGCTCAAGATTCAGCGTTCATACTTGTGTAATTGTCAATGAAAAAGCAATTATAGCGCATATCTGAGGCACCATAAGAACACGTTAATATTTTGTATATGTGTATTTTTACTTGAATAGGTATACATGAGTAATTTTAAAGACCGGAGCGTTTATCACGCTGCGCTGACAATGCAACGCTTGCATGAAAAGGCAAGCGTTTCCAACGCTTTGCTAAGACGACACGGTGGTGGCACCTATCCGTCACCTTGCTTTCTACACCTTATCGCCTCCGAGACGGGCGCGCACGCCGCGCACTTCGTTTTCGAAGATAACTGCCGGATAGCGCTCATGTCTCACGTGTGACGTGCCTTGACGCGCTCGTTCGCATCCGCTGCATGCTCGAGGCACTGTAATGCAGCGCCTCCAGAATACCATTCACCAATTTTCTTGCGCAGAACATCAAATAAACGTTTTATTCACTCTCTCCACACGCAAGACTATCATCATTCGACGACATTTGCAGTGTAACTTGCAGATACGGGGCCAATTCTTCTTTTTTTCATTTCTCCCTATCGAAATACGGCCACCGTTGTGGATATTCGAACGCACATCCTCGAGCTGAGCAGCGCGAAGCTATACGACGCGTATAAGAAACTAGAATCAACAATTGTGCACGGGTAGTACGTGTGTAACATTTACAGGCCTGGGCTCGACTTACCTGCTGCGGGGGTCCCATCTCGATGGAGGCCAAATGGTTGAGGCCCGAGTACTGTGCGATACCAGTGCACGTTAAAGAACACCCGGCGGTCAAAATTTCCGGCGCCCTCCACTACGGCGTCTCTCATGATCATATTGTAGTTTTGGGACGTAAACACCCTGATATTATTGTATCGTTACAAACCAAGAAGGTTGAGGTATAGGGATTATGAAGGCTGTATTTAAACGCTGCCATGATGGGAATTCGAGAAGCTGGGCCAACCATAGAATAAGAAAGGACA
The DNA here is from genome assembly GCA_013436015.1 of Rhipicephalus annulatus. Classification (NCBI taxonomy): domain Eukaryota; kingdom Metazoa; phylum Arthropoda; class Arachnida; order Ixodida; family Ixodidae; genus Rhipicephalus; species Rhipicephalus annulatus. The sequence goes on from WOVY01005516.1 coordinate 24,448, forward strand.
ATGCTGAGAACTGAAGTATTATTACTTTGGTTTCATTTGATGTCAGTGAGATGTGAGTGAATCGGGCTTTTGTGTTGTTGTTTTTTCAGTGAATACGTACGCGTCAGTTTCAATTGAAGTGAGGGTGTGTATCTGTAGATACGCCACGTCAATCACGCGACTGAGGGGAGGCGGTGGGGGAGAGTTTAACGCCACTGTTGCAAGCACGTATACGTCACAGATTGCTTCACGATGGTTAAAAATGCAGAGGCATGAAAGGGCCGATTTCTCAGAAGCACGCATTGTGGCGTACGACACAGCAGCAGGTGCGGTTATAAGTGAATGGATAGAGTGCTGCAAAAACGAGTGCTCTTATCGAGGCAGATTTTGTCAAAGCAGATTGCGCAGCTCTCAAGTGGCCGGCGCGAATCCTCGAGGCACGAACAGCCATGCATGCTGTCTTCCAAATATGCCCTGTTCGCGCAACACTCGGCAATCCATTCCTGGTAATCCACTTCTCGTGATTACCCTTTTTTTATACAAACGTCATAGAAATTTCATCTGATTGCGAAATACGTGCTGTTCATTTCGGAAAAAAAAAAGAACCACATATATGTTGCACCAGACCGGAGATACCGGAGAGACCCGCAGAATTTATGTTGTTGAAAGCTACAATTATTTTTTTTCCCGCTTTTCTCGCAAGCGACACTTCATAGTGACATTGCATGCAAAGGGCCTGGTGAAATGGTTACGATGTCAAGATTGAGTCTGTTATCGAGTTTCAGAACAAGCATCGTATCCCAACAAAGCATACTATATAGTGATACATTTCAAGGATAATGTCCTTGATACTGAATTGCTTTTGCCCCATTTTCATCGTAGCTATGTGATTCTCGTTTTTTTTTCTTTAGCGGGAATGGCTAGAATTTTGAGACATTCACTGCCTTGTTATGTCTCAGCGACAGCACTTCCCTAAATGACCCTTTGACAGCCGCGTTAAAAACGTAGTCATGCTGAGTCCGTCCATACAACTGTTAACATAACACTAGCTGCGGCAGCCATGGCGGAGCACTTATCTTGACAGTGAGCATAAGTGTCCTGCTAGTCTAAAGTGGCTAAATTGATGTGATGCTTTCAGTAGTAAGTAAATGAAAGTTTAGAGGCATTGCTTCCATCTCCAAGCCTTTATAGAGATACACCCGCTATGGCATACGACTGAAACATGCTTTGACAAGTGATATGCGTCTCTTTTGGCGCTTGTCGGTCACCTCCTCAGACTATACTTAGAGTGTTCTTTTTATAAGTTATTCTAATACTATTCGTCGTCGGCGTCATTGCAGTGAGTACAGTGGCGTTGCGACAGGCAACACTGCGTTTAAATGACCAGTTTATTCAAGGTCACCTTCGCCACCATTTCTGCAACTGCAAATATGCGACAAAGCAATGTGATTCAGTAAGTCACTGGTTCTCTTGTTGTCACACCGGTCCCGATAAATAGGGAGGCGATCGCCGGGCTAATTCCAAGAGCCGAAGTATCGGCCCCCCGAACCGCACCACGAAAGCGTGGACAATTTAGAAGTGGTCCTTATTGGTGCGCCAGCGGACGCCGGCTGTGGCCCAAAGAACAAGTCAGAGTCGAGAGTTGATAAACAAAACAAATATTATATTCTCAAAAATGGCAGATCGAAAACAATACACAAGAATGCACACTCCACAATAGTTACATACAATACGTCACCAATCAGACAACGTACTACACAGTACAATCAGCCACACTTAATACAACGGACACGGACAACGATACACACTACAATGCAGTCGCATGCATTGAACAACCAAGACACTTAAAGACTAAAGAGATAGAAAACCTATTCAGTCCAAAGTTCTTGGAACCAGAGTCTAGATGATACTCTTCCGAGAATCACTCACTCAAAGTCCAGCGTTGTTGTCGTTCCGCAGCCCTCTGAAGTTTCTCTTCCAGGAAACCTCGCCGGAGTTTCTCTTCCAGGAAAACTCCCGTCTTCAATAGGCCACTCTTCAAACTTCAACTTCCTCGCCGAAACACGTCGGCTTCACACACGCAGCTGTTGCCCGCGTCTTCGCTCGATAGCGGTAAACCCACGCTCTTGCCTGTAGCTCGAGCCGTCCCTACGGACCAAAAACTTCGCCGACTACACGGCGGAATCTCTACGCACTCTGGCGTTAACTTCCGTCTCCTCCTGTTCTGTCACTACGGGCAGAACCTTCGCCGACTACACGGCGGAATCCCTGCGCGCTCCGGCGCTAACTTTCCGTCTTCTCCTGATTTCTCGTCTCGGCTGCTCGATTAAATACGTTCCGCGCCACCTTCCAGAACGTTCTCCTCATTTCGTCGGCGCGACGCGCAGCGAAGGCTGGGGAGAGGCACGAGACGGTTCGACTGCCCTCTCCGGAAGATGATTCACTCGGTCTGACCCCGCCCCGTTCGTTCTGGAAATTTCTAGCGCTTGCCCGGCCGCCGCTGTGGGGTGAGGAGGTTCGTCTGCGAAGCCGTGCTTCTGCGGGGAGAGCGCGCGCCCGGGAGCCTTGGATGTTTGCTTTCTTTTTTTTTATTTTTACCTCGCGGCGTTTCTGCCGCCCGTTGTCGCAAGGATTTGGCGGCGCGCTCTTTTTTAGCGCTCGTTCTGTGACACTGCCCCTCACTTTAAGAATATTATCTCTTAATATTCAACCCACACAAACGAGCGCGAACAGTCACCACACACTCTCACAGACTGTAACACAATCCGTCGCTCGTGACACGTCACATTCACAATATATCACGCAATACAATCTTACATTGTAGTTCAATTCCACAACACATGAAATATAACCACAGGCACATGAGTACAACACTCCACCACAATTTCCCAACTATACAAATGTACAAAGTTCTCTCATTACAACAATTATACAACACTATACATCCCATCACAGCACAGAACACTTTGACTCGCTTGACATACACTTGAGACACAGGATAACAAGAACATTAACACAACATATGGCACTCAGCACTGCCCAACACATTCTGATTCGACTTAAACACTTATCCTGTGTACTTTGAGCGGCGCTTGCGCCCTTTCTTGCGGTGCTCGCTCGACCTCTTGTTTTTCCTTGTTCTTTTTCGGCGAGCCCTTTCCAACGACGGTATCTGAGGCGGCGTCTCAGCCATCGTTGTCTCTTCCGACACCGTTAACGCGTCATTACATTCGACGGGTCCTGTCTGTTTATTTACCCGCTTGATAATGCCTCTACATTTTGCCCGGCTGGCCAACTCCGTCTCCTTTACACTGTCGGTCGGTTGAGGTCGTGCCGACGTAAGTCCGGTTGCTCGGCCCGTGAACTTATTCGACACGATCGTCGTCTCCTTAGCGGTCTCTTGCGCCGCAGCTTCCCCTTGGGCTCTAGTGAGATCCGTCACGGGATGCTCCTCCACTGTATCTCGCGGCCGCTGTGTTGGCGAGGACTCTATCTTCGGGTCTTCTCCCAAACATTCTGGATCACTTGGCCCTCGCGCCCCGTCGATGTTTCCGATGACAAGGTCATACAGGGGGGTCGTCATGCATAAAGCGATAACTTTCCCGCTGAAGTACGGGGTTTCAATCTCGATTTCTGCTTCGGGAAGCATCCTAACCGTACGGTCAATTAGGCAAACCGGTTTCGTTCTGCCTGTCAACTCACTTTCCCGTACCAAATTTCTCCGAACGATAACAGTGGAGCTGCCGGTATCTCTTAACACGTCTACACGCCTTCCCGCCACTTTTCCAGCCATCACAGGCATTCCCTTCGTAGCACCCGTTTGTTGTTTTGACATGACGGCACCCACAATAGCAATTTTCTCCCCATTTTTCAACTCTACGAATCCACCGCTGACAGCATTATTATCAGATTTCGGTGCCGCTTGCACACAGGATACCTGGTGAGTTTGACTCGCTCCGTTTCGACATGCATCTGCTTTGTGCCCAGTCTGACCACACTTAAAACATTTCACTACCGTAGGGCTCGTAAAGATCGTTCGACAGTTTTTCGCGCGATGACCCACTCGGTTACACAGAAAACATCGCTGCATGCTCTCTGGTGTACGCTTCTTTTCTTCAGGAGCCAATTTCTTCGAATCATCGGGACAATCCTTCTTGACCTTGGCCAAATTAGTTCCTCCTTGCGCTTCTAAGAATTGATCAGCCAATTCAAGCATTCCTTCAAATGACTCCGCCTTCCTCTCTTTCAAATACAGCGACAGGCTTGGGTGGCAACTAGTAAGAAATTGTTCTTTAATTAGCAGCTCTCTAAGCTCATCGTACTCCTGCGCTGTCCCTGAAAGTTCAATCCATCTGTCGAAATAGTGGCAAAGTCGGGCAGCATATTGCGTAGCCGTCTCACCGTCAGCTGGCTTTCCTGTCCGAAATCTGTCCCGGAATCCTTCCACAGTGAATCTAAATCGCTTCAACAAAGCAACTTTCACCTTTGCATAGTTGGCTGCATCGGTCGGCGTCAGCCTACCGTACACACTGAGCGCTTCACCACTCAAGCAAGTACTCAAAGCAGTTGCCCATTGCTGTTCCGGCCAATTCTGGCTCCTCGCAATCGTCTCAAATCTGTGGAGGTACGCGTCTAGGTCGTCCTTCCTTTCATCAAACGCTACGAGCAGCTTGCTTGGGTTCAAGCGGAAGCCGTGATCTTCCCGTTCGCTGCTTTCAACTCTAGCTTGGACGGGAGTTTCACTTCGCTGTTGCAAACGGAGCCGCTCGAGTTCCATCTCGTGCTGCCGCTGCCGCTCCCTTTCAGCCATCTCCGCTTCTCTTTCTTCCTTCAGCTGCCGCTCCTTTGCCTCTCTTTCTTCTCTCGCCCTTTCGGCTGCCAACTTTTCTCTCTCCAACTCAGCTGCTTTTTCTTCCTTGGCCCTCTCTCTTTCTTCTTTTTCCTTCTGGGTAACCCACTTCCGTAATTCGGCACCAGCAAGACCCATCTTCTCACCAAGAGCAACTAACTTTTCGAGATCCATTGTGTCTCGCAACTCGCAAATAAAACCTTGCCGCGTGCAAAAAGTATCTGCCTAAATCAGTCTATCGGAACACTCCCCTGCACTCGTTAACGAGAACACTGAACAACACAAAAGATCGTTCCGATAGCACTATCAACAACTCGAGGCTCTTTCTCACTACTTTGGACACACTGTGCACCAAAAGGTCCTGTTTCGCGGACGCCAGAATAATTGTCACACCGGTCCCGATAAATAGGGAGGCGATCGCCGGGCTAATTCCAAGAGCCGAAGTATCGGCCCCCCGAACCGCACCACGAAAGCGTGGACAATTTAGAAGTGGTCCTTATTGGTGCGCCAGCGGACGCCGGCTGTGGCCCAAAGAACAAGTCAGAGTCGAGAGTTGATAAACAAAACAAATATTATATTCTCAAAAATGGCAGATCGAAAACAATACACAAGAATGCACACTCCACAATAGTTACATACAATACGTCACCAATCAGACAACGTACTACACAGTACAATCAGCCACACTTAATACAACGGACACGGACAACGATACGCACTACAATGCAGTCGCATGCATTGAACAACCAAGACACTTAAAGACTAAAGAGATAGAAAACCTATTCAGTCCAAAGTTCTTGGAACCAGAGTCTAGATGATACTCTTCCGAGAATCACTCACTCAAAGTCCAGCGTTGTTGTCGTTCCGCAGCCCTCTGAAGTTTCTCTTCCAGGAAACCTCGCCGGAGTTTCTCTTCCAGGAAAACTCCCGTCTTCAATAGGCCACTCTTCAAACTTCAACTTCCTCGCCGAAACACGTCGGCTTCACACACGCAGCTGTTGCCCGCGTCTTCGCTCGATAGCGGTAAACCCACGCTCTTGCCTGTAGCTCGAGCCGTCCCTACGGACCAAAAACTTCGCCGACTACACGGCGGAATCTCTACGCACTCTGGCGTTAACTTCCGTCTCCTCCTGTTCTGTCACTACGGGCAGAACCTTCGCCAACTACACGGTGGAATCCCTGCGCGCTCCGGCGCTAACTTTCCGTCTTCTCCTGATTTCTCGTCTCGGCTGCTCGATTAAATACGTTCCGCGCCACCTTCCAGAACGTTCTCCTCATTTCGTCGGCGCGACGCGCAGCGAAGGCTGGGGAGAGGCACGAGACGGTTCGAGTGCCCTCTCCGGAAGATGATTCACTCGGTCTGACCCCGCCCCGTTCGTTCTGGAAATTTCTAGCGCTTGCGCGGCCGCCGCTGTGGGGTGAGGAGGTTCGTCTGCGAAGCCGTGCTTCTGCGGGGAGAGCGCGCGCCCGGGAGCCTTGGATGTTTGCTTTCTTTTTTTTATTTTTACCTCGCGGCGTTTCTGCCGCCCGTTGTCGCAAGGATTTGGCGGCGCGCTCTTTTTTAGCGCTCGTTCTGTGACACTTGTAATACTTATACTGGGGTCGGCGTAAGTGTAGCCACGTGAGCGCGTTGTGAGTGTTTTCGGTGCTTCTACACGGAACCTGTACACAGCATGCAGTCGTCGCCCAGACCAGCCAGAAAGACTTCGACAGGCCGATGCCGAGTCACGTAACACTTGGCGCTGGGGAATCTGTGGAGTCACACGCTGTCTCGGACTGAGAACAGTGGGCATCCACAAGTCCATCTTCAACAAGAAGCGCAGAGCGGACAAGGGAGAGTAAAAGGGATCCAAGACAACCTTGCTAGAGAATCCAGGTCGACGTAAAGGCAATACGGCCTTTACACCCCCTCGCTTCGGGTACAGCGCATCTTCCCTCGCATTGTTAGGGTACGAATAAACCTCAGCAAAATGCATGAGACATTCGTATAAAAAAAGACTTGTATACTTTACCTCTATACCACATCGTTCCATGACGCAACGAGCATTCACTAATGTCGCAATGACTGGGCACGGAGCTTGAAATCGTCGGATAAAGTCCGGGAGCTATATCGAAAAAAGGTGCAAATTCCAAACCATAGCAAGATAACAAATGCGGCGCCTACACTACAGGGCGCACGACATCCCCTTCAACATGAGGAAACAAATACAGGGCGCTCAGGTATGCCTCTCGAGACATGTCAATCCATGAGACGGCTACGTTTCCTATTACTGCTGGTTATTGTATCTGGCGTGTAAAGACTATTACATTCTTACTTTCGCTTTTAGAGCACCCCCATGTTCACTTACGGTTCACTCGTTTTTAATAGAAGGTATTGAAGGTGCGTAAATTATTGTGTTCTGCGAATTCTACTGATAGCTCCCCTCTTGCGTTTCTATAATCGATGCCATATTCCCCTACTGCCAGTTCTCCAACCTGCTTCTTCCCTACCTTGGATTGAAGTGCCCCATCAGTATAGTATACTGCGTTTTTATCTTACTCATTCCAGATTCCACGTCATAGAAGCTTTCAACTAATACATCGTCATGGCTGGATGTAGGCGCGTAGGCCTGTACCACCTTCATCTTGTATCTCCTATTAGGTTAATTATGACACCTGTCACCCTTTCATTAATGCTACAGTATTCATCTATGTTACCAGCTGTATTTCTGTGGATAAGGAGCCCCACACCCAGTTCTCTTCTGTCAGCCAATCCCATTAGCAAAGGAAGTGCCCATTCTGTAGCACAGTATAGGCCTCATCTGTCCTACCAACCTCACTTTGCCCTATTACATCACACTGTCCACCCTCTAGTTCCTCGAATAGCTCAGCTATAGACTTGCCTCTCTAGATAAGGTTCTAGCATTAAACGTTGCCAAGTTAAGGTTCCAGTGGCGGCCTGTCCAGACCCAGAAATTCTTAGCACTCTCACCTGCCTCGCAGATCTGACCGCCGCCATGATCAGTTGTTTCGCAGCTGCTGGGCATTGAGGGTTATTTGGAGTATCCACGTTGGAGGTATAGTGGCCAGATACTACACCAAGGTGGGCAATAATTCTCTGGTGAGGGAGTGCTTTACCGGCGGTGGTCACTAGGGAGGCCGCACCCCAGGCGTCTTAGTGCAATTCCATCATCACGTGGATAAGTTTCTTTTATCCGGTGGGGAACTGCGCAGCCCCCAGGATTCGAACCACGGACTTCTTGCACGCAAGGCTGTTACTGTAACCACTACGCCATCGCTGCAAACACACTCACACACACACACACACACACACACACACACACACACACACACACACACACACACACACACACACACACACACACACACACACACATTTCTGAAATCTGTCTTGCAGAGAATTCTTATCCTCTTTTGATTTTTCACTTGAACTAAAAATCAAGATGTTTTTTGAAATTTGATCTTTGAGGTCATCAACCTTATTCGAAAGCTCATTCACATGAATCCTCGTCCGTTTGAACGGTTACTTCGTTCTCGAGCAGCTTGTCCCCATATTTCTGTGACCGACCACGCTTTTTGTTCAATTGATGCCATATTTTCTTGCATACCACCTATAGTTCATTTCACTTGTTTCAGGTTAGTGGAAAGCATGGTGAAAGTCTTATTGGTTTTGGTTTAGTCTTCTAGGATTTTCTGGAGACTTCAGACTCAGCAGCTGGGCATTGTTTGATCAGGGTAAAAGGCAGATGGACTATATCGCCAGTGAAAATGTGCCTTTAGTCGCGCCCAACCGTGGGCAGTGTATCGCTTCCGTCCAGAGAGCCAAGAAAGCAGTCAGCTTTGGGCACATGTGGTGAGAAGGGCTTCCGGCGCCATTCACCAGGGAGATACGGCACGTGCGCGATACAAAGCGCAAACGCCGCATATACTGCGCGGCAGTGCTCAGACGGGGACGACCCTGATGACCCGCGACACACGCACCGCACTGCGAGAGCAGTAGAATACTACAGCCAACCGCACAACAATCCCGTGCTGCCTGTGCTCAACTCGTGAAGCCTGGAAGCCTGTTTATCTTTTATCGCGCCCCTAGGTGCCAGAAATCGTATCTTACGCTGGAGACGGGCGGAAATGCACGAGCGACCGCGTTCCTCCGTGACGCCCCGCTTATCGGCATGCGGCGGCCATGCGAAGGCCCTGTGCTTATGTGCACGTTACAAGGGGCGCGACGTAACCGAGGGAGGCCTCGTCCTTGAACTGGCGGGCTAGCCAGCTCCACGCGCCGCCCAAGCTGTTTCTGCGGGCTTTGGCGCGACGTGTGGTGAATTCCAAGGGCAGCAGTTGCGTGCAGTACGAGGAGGTGGTGGATGACCTCGCGATGTGAGAATGTCGAAGGAGTCCCGATTATGGAAAGCTAAAGTGCTTGGAAAGAACTGAGGTTTCGGCAGTTTGGCATAGTCTGAATTATTATAGAAGGTGATAGCGTCACAGGTGGGTACCATCTGTTTGCTATGCAAATTGAAAAATTCATTGAACTTTTCTTCCAGTGGCTGGAAGAATTTCGTGGCCCGAGAAAGGAACGCAAGCATAACTTCGTGGGTGTCACGTTTGCTTTATGTTGACTGCGCGCTGTAAAAAAACCGACGAAGAGGTGACAACAATGGTTTGACTTTGCAACAGCATCCACACATTTTATAAATGTCGAGCGAAATTCTGTCATTCTTTAAATAGGGGAAGTTGAGGAGAATTCAACATGCCTTTTCGGCGCACATTTATGATGTTCTTGTATATTTTATCGCACTTTGGACAGCATACATTACAGTTAAGCTACCTCTGCATTGAAGAAAGAGTTCAACAAAATAATGTCCCGATCTCGCCCACTCTCTGATGATTTATGTGCATCTGCTACAAAGGCATTCTTTAAAGGCTTGTAGGAGAGATACGACTGCAAGAGAACTAGCTTCGAGGCTGCGCTTGTACAGGAATCCTAAATCACGAAGCAAAGCGACTTACGAGAAGACGTATCTGGCTATTAACAACGAGGCAGTAATCCTTAAACCTGATTCAACAGGAGCCCTCACTGAACTAAAACGTCTACATTCGCACGGTGAACAGCCCAGGAAGTACACATATTACACAGGACATTCAAACATACTAAATAGACAACAAATTGATTCCTTACTATCGAAGACATACCTCAACATACGCGCCGAACCTCTCGTTAAAATAAATTACCAACCACGCGAGCCTCATAGCCTCTTCGTGTTCCTTCATTCCAGATCGCCACAGACTACGTTTGTTATTCAGATTCATCGTGAATAGCGAAACTTAACGGGGCAACAAAAAGGAAGACGAACGCAAGTTGACAACTGATTTTAAAGAAAGATAAACCACACATATAAAAACGTTTACTAGCTGCGCAAGTGCAACGTTGTGGTGAATAATGGAATGTTGAAACCAAGTGAGAAATAAATTTTATTTCTGCCTTGTGTACGGTGCAAATAATGAGGCGCACATATCTCTGACCAGCATTTCTACTCAAATATGCTTTCAGTGCTTCACGAGTTGTTCGTTGCTCATGCGTAGGACGTCAAATTTACCTCGGCCAACATTAAATTCATTTAAAGCAATTTTTTATTTCGCCATTGAAAATTGCCTTCAATTCCGCACTCGTGCGTACACTCCGGCGTGCACTGTGGTGTGGTCATCTCAAGTGTCGTCGTCAGTAAGAAAACAGAGGTGGTCGTCGTCGTCATCTTCAGCCTGTCTTATTTTCCCGGCACGACGACGGCCACCACAATGATCTCCGACCCATCGTGTCCTGCGAGAGCGGATGACATTTAATATTTGCACATTTCTTTATTTCATCGCCGCACCTAACCTTTTCCTATGCCCGGCCACGCTTCACATGTCTTGGTATCCATTCCGACAGTCTAACTGACCATTCGTTATCTGTCCTCACGACATGACCTGCCCAAGTCGACGTCGTTTTTCTGTGACTTCGAGCGTATCTATCTATCTATCTATCTATCTATCTATCTATCTATCTATCTATCTATCTATCTATCTATCTATCTATCTATCTATCTATCTATCTATCTATCTATCTATCTATCTATCTATCTATCTATCTATCTATCTATCCGCCTACGACTTTTAGCTCTCCTGGTCGTTTGGATAATGGTATCGATACCAAACTTGGTATGGCCAACCATGACTGTATGACGAGCATAAGTGATTAATCATAACATGAAAATCATGACATGTATGTCATGAATGTCACGATTTACTTATCTTGGTCTTGCTGCTCTTGCGGTGGTTTCGTTCACATGACATATTGCAAAGCTGGTATGGTATGACATCACATGACTGCATGGCGAACATAAGTGACAGGCTCTAACGTGGAAATCATGACATTCATGTCATGTAAGTCATGACTACACGCCATGCGCTCGTGGTGCGCTCGCGGTCGTTTTGCTAGCTTGACGTACACCAAAATTGGTATTACGTGACGTGAATGGATGACGACTGGTGCAAACACAATAATCATGACATGCGTGTAATGTAAGAACATGACTACATGGCACGCTCATGATGCTCTCGTGGTCATTTCGCTAGCTTCACATATACCGAATTTGGTATTAGGTGACGCGAATGGACGACGAAGGTAAATCACACGTCCAAACTTAATAATCATGACATGCGTGTCATGTAAAACATGACTACATGCTACGCTCATAGCTCGCTCGTGGCCGTTTCGCTAGCTTCACATAGAAGAAGTTTGGTATTATGTGACGTGAATGGGTGGGGGTGGAGCTTCCCCTTAATACCCGCTGGCCCCATCTCTGACGCGTATCGATTGATATGTGGGGTTTAACGTCCCAAAACCACTATATGATTATGAGAGACGCCGTAGTGGAGGGCTCCGGAAATTTCGACCACCTGGGGTTCTTTAACGTGCACCCAAATTTGAGCACACGGGCCTACAACAACAACAACATTTCCGCATCTCTGACGCGTACATTTATAGCTAAACACTCCTCTACAGCTTGCGAAAGGGGCCTTAGCACATCTTTAACCAGGCGCGTTGCCTCGACACCAACGCACACTGATAGCTATTGCTCAGACTCTGGGTTTTCATGGCGCGGGAGGTGGTCGGCACGGCGATTCACTTCCGCCATTCGACACCATGCTGCGATTTGCGGCATCTCTTGTTTTTCGTGCCCTGTGTGCTCGGTTCTCATCTGACGCTGCTGGCATCGCCACACGGAAACGAATCAGCCCGAGAGCAAAAGAAAGAGCGAGCGAGGAACGCGATACAGAGTCGGAGGATCGACCCTCACGAGGATAGATACTGTATTGCTTTTTGCGGCATAAGCGAGACAGGCGGCCGCAGCCCGCAATGCTGCTATCTCTGTATGCGTGATGCGCAACCAACCAGTTTGTGTCGGAAAGAACCGCCGGCACCGCTTGCCTGCGCGGAGTATCGAGCTGCGTGCCATTTCAACTCGTTGTTGTGTTGCCGGTCGATTCCTCCAATCTTTCAGATATTTTTTTTTTCCTTTTCTGTTTCAATGCAACACGAAACTAAACGAGGATGACTGGTACCGGGTATACCTGGGACCTACACTGCGCGGCCAGTCAAGTTGAATGATTAAAAAAAAAAACCTGAAACATGGTCGCGGGCAGAAAAAAGGTATGCATGCATAAACAAATAGAAAAGGTGAACAACGCATACGTCGTTAGGGCGCGCGCCGCGCATTCCCTTCCGTTCCGAGCCGCACGACGATGGCATCGGTCTATAATTCATGCGAGGGCACAACGAGCCGGCGATGGGAAATAGGAAGATCGTGCACCAGACATCAGCGCTGCGGGAGTTTACTCGGCGCCCGGTAGCCCCTTGTTTGGCTCGCCCTTCTCGTCGTGCCGAGGGGAACGCGCTCGTTCTTCACTGCGCGGACAACATTTATTCGGACGATTGGTTAAAGAGCGAGCAGTCGAAGACACTGCGCATGCGCGCGATACGCGGAAGGAAGTCATTACGCTGCTCAGAAACGAGCGCATCCTCTCGTCCCAACTGTTTCCGACGGCCGTTCTCCCGAAAGCCTATAGCAGGAAAGAATAAAATCCAATGAGTGGTAGAAAAAAAAATAAAAGAGAGCAGTGCGACTTCGAGAACGGTCGCGGGCGCACACACACACACGGTACGCGAAACGGCGGTAATAGCTGCCGCTGCTGCTGCCGGATCAGCGCGCGGCCATCGCATGTGGAGGCCGGCCGAACCCATACGGGGTATGCTGGGCCCAATATTAATGGCCGCGCCAAAGTGGGTCGCGCGTCGTCCCGGCTCGGCTGGCGCAGGAAGTGTATCACACGAGTCCTAGCTGCAAATTTGACTCGTGTCGGAAGGGGGCTGCTGCTTAACGGCTGTACGCGCCGCCTTCGGTGTGCGAATTTGAGCGATGCAGCGGCACTTAACCAAAGTGGCCGCTTCTTGGCCGTGCCCGACTCTCCTCGCAAGGAATGCGTCGATCGCGCCCGGCTTTGTGAGGCTAATTTTTTTGTTTGCTTCGTTGTGAGGCCTCTTGTGAGTCTTATACTGAGATAGCGTCGCCCTGTTTCGGCAGAATGGCTATGGATGAAATACCTCACGGAAAATGGAGGACCCAACATGAAAATTATGCGGATTACGAAAGAACCATAAGTGTAGTGAAATTGAATAGGTAGTAGCGCGTGCATTCTGCTAGCTCGAATGAGGAAAACTGTTGTTTCTTCCAATGCTGTGGTAGAAAAGCGCCTCACGACTTCGGTTTCGAACTCTTGTTGAACAGAACGAACTGCAAAAAAAAAAAATGAGAACGGGTACTCACAGCCGGCTTTACAAAATTTACGTGAGGCCAAATGTAATGTTGTTCAAATGTATTGTTGTCAAATATAAGTTTTTGTTCTGACTTGCAAAGCCCAGAGCTGAACGACCAACTCTGGGCCATCCGGCAGGCCGAGGATGCCGCCCGTGTCCAGGGACTACGAGTCACCCCCTAAAGCCACCGAGACCAAATTGCCGGTCCATGGCGTCCAATAAAGTCTTTTATCTCTTTCTCTCTTCTAACTTGCAAATGAAGTGTTTACAAGTGCTCGTTCATTGTTTTTATTTCTGTAAGCAATGCAGTTCATCCGCCTGCGTGGCTATAGGGTGCTCGGCTGCTGACCAGAAGGTCACGGGTTCGATTCCCGGCTGCGGCAGTCGCATTTCAATGTAGGCGAAACGGTAGGAGCCCGTGTATACGGGGTGATGTCAGGGCACGGTGAAGAACACCAGATGGTTAAAATTTTCGGAGCCCTCCACTGCGGCCTCTCTCGTAATTATATCATATTTTGGGATGTAATATCCCGGATAATATTCATATTATTATTGAGCACTGCAGCTCATACTCTACGCTTCAGATATGAGGGCTGAATCACATCACACGGCAGCATAATCCTTATGACAACTTCGCTTTTTTTTTCCTAGTCTATCTTGTCACCATCGTCACCCTCGTGTGGGGATTCGTAGCGTTCTGAATAGTCATGATATGTTAGTGCATCATAGATTGATTTGATATTTGGAGTTTAACGTCCCAAAACCACCATATGATTATGAGAGACGCCGTAGTGGAGGGCTCCGGAAATTACGACCACGTGGGGTTCTTTAACGTGCACCCAAATCTGAGCACACGGGCCTACAACATTTCCGACTCCATCGGAAATGCAGCCGTCGCAGCCGGGATTCGATCCCGCGACCTGCGAGTCAGCAGCCGAGTACCTTAGCCACTACACCACCGCGGCGGGGCTGTTAGTGCATGATAAGGCGACCCATTATTATTATTATTATTATTATTATTATTATTATTATTATTATTATTATTATTATTATTATTATTATTATTGTCATCATGAGCCTCCAATGTATAAACGAGGCACATGCATGAGCTTACGTTAAGTGACAGACAAGTCACCTACTCCCCTGCAGCTCTGAGAAAAGCCGGTAGCAGAGCGACCAAGCCACTGGCCTTTGAAAACAATTGTTGGTCGAGCGCAGAAAGCACAAAGACGAATGAAGGCACACAGGGCAGATATGCTGCCTTCATTTGTCGCCCTGTTCCCTATACGCGTAACCTCCTCCCCTCAAGATGCAACAGCGTGCCAACATGGCCAGCTCCCTCAACCTGGCTGCATGTTAAGCCCCGAAGGGGTTTCCACCTGGGCCTGTTGGTTCATTAGGACGAGTGGTATTGCGCACGGAACGGGACAAAGAAAAGAGTACATTGATGGCACTCACAGCGTAAACTGTCCCCACCTGCGCGCGTATTAACGAGAGTAAATGTACCCTTTTATACACTTCTACAACATCACGTATGGCAGCAGTGCAATGCAATACATCCGCTTATTCCGCGAAGTCTTCGCACGCACACACACGGTCGAACGCTCATCAATGGTTCGAAACCATGTCGCAGCAAAGCTGGCGTCATATCTCTGTCTGGCGGGTTAGGGGGCAATCTTATCGTTTGTTTTCAAAGACAGCACAGGAGCGTGGGAAAGCGCAAACAACTGCCTGCTTGCCTAAGTGGCTGCAATGGCTTCACATTTGTTTCGTGCATCATTTTTCCTCATTACTCCGACAAAAGTCTCTTCGAATAATCACCGCCCAACCACTCCGTATAAATGGATAAGCCGCAAAGCTGATACATTAGGGTCTGGTATTTAGCACTTGGTTTGGGTTAATCCCAACGGTTCAATAAAGCCGTGGTCAGTTATTGGTTATGTCTGTCCAGAAATCATAGTTGGCGTCTGCTGCCTGTGTGTTCCCTTCATTTTTATTGGAGTGGTGGTGGCTTGCCCAATTTCTGTGACACATGCACGGCGTTTTTCTTTACACAGGATGAACGAATTGCGGTTTCGCTTTTTATCACAGTCCCCTTAGCACAGCCTCAGAGACAGCCCCTCTCACTCCTGTATGCGCGTCTTGACGACCAGCCACTTTCTGGAGCAGTCCATCATGGAAAGCCGGAAAACTCCGACTCCACACCAAAAAGAGATGAAGGCTTTGTGGAAGTTTCTGCGAGTGACTCACCTTGCGGAACGATTGATGTGAGCGTATGTATGTGTGTGTGGTTGTTTGTGTTTGTTTGTTTGTTTACGCGCGTGCGTACGTGCTTAGCTGCGCGTACTTATCTCCCTCCTTCTCATTCCTATCTTCCTTACTCTACTGTTTACCCTTACCCTTCTCCAGTGCAGGGTAGTAAACTGCATACTTATCTCCCGGTTAACCTCTGGGCCTTTCTGCATTGCTTTGGTCCGTTTTTATTTTTGTTCTCAAAGTTTTCTCGAGTTAATTATTTGCCCTTTCCGTAGCCTGATTCTATATTACAGCGCGAAACATAGCTAACTAATATATTGTCGATGCAGCCGGGCTACAGCTTCATTATGAAGGAGGGAAACACAGCGAGCTCCAAAGCGTTCAATGCTGTTATTTCACGGCTTTATCACGTTTCAGGAAAACTAAATACGAGGGGAGGGTGATTATAGGGGGGAGGGTAAGCCAAAGAAACCTTCCGAGTTGGAAATATCTAGTTTTACTGAAAAACAGCCATTAAGAAGCAAGGTTATTCATACTATAAATACGGTAATAGATTTTCTGCAGCATAATGTAGGAAAGGACCACTTGAGCATATGCTACACGCTGGCGCGTTTCTTGCATATGCACACTTGCTACGTTTTGTCGCACTTTTGCATGCTGTGGGCAGTAGTAACACGAAACATCAGTTGTTTTGTCTCCTCTATAATAATGAGTTTTAAGAGCGCTATGTCGCAACCGCTCATCATTTTGCAAAAATAAAACGGGGCTGATCCCCTTATTAAGGAATCGATATAACACGAAAGTGGAACGTGTCTTTACACAGGTAGTTGAACGTTTATTGGGCATTGTTTCAGCAACAGCACCAAATTGCAAAGTCACGTTAGGAACGGCAAGCAGCTCGAAACTTGCAGCGCACACCTTATGCAGAAAGCAAGCACTAAATTAGTATATGCTGGACGAGCGCGGACTAACAACTGTCACAGCTCCACCTGTCACAATTCTTGCTGCGTCGTGTGCCAGCAGCGCACTCCTCTCGTAAACGCGGCTGTGGCAGCGTGCGAAGTGACCTTCGTCATCTCCCGAATTACGAGCCTGATAAGCGTGCGTTCCCTGATAAGCGTGGATAAGCCTGATAAGCCTGATAAGCGTGGAGACGGCACTTCGTATGTGGCGACGACCTTTAGAGCGCGACCAACGCGAACCTATCGCACCGTCTCACCACCGATAACGAAAACGCGCTAAGGTTTCGAAGGTCCGAGTGCCAAATGATGTATGGTGTATATGAATGGCTTGCCATTCACATTGCAGGCAACGTACGCTCCGTGTTGTAGTGGTTAGCGCCACGCGCCGAGAATTAAGTGGGGTCTGGTGCGATTCCGCGTGACAGATGCTGGTTTTCTTCTTTGCAATATATATCTTTTTTTTCAGCGTTACTACCATAACTGAAGTACGCCAGCCTCCGGAGCCGTGGTGGACACCGGCATAAAACACTTTCGTGTTTTTAAAAAAAAGCGGGTATAAACTGCTTGCGTAGCGATTGCGATAACTTTTGAGAGTGGTCAGCCTGTGCGTGAGGATGTCTTGGTTTACGCTATTGTTATGACAAACCTTATCTTATACGCTTACAGCGCAGATGAAAAACGAATGATGATAAAGGCAGCTGTTTGACGATGACAAGCGCAGCCGTCCCTGCCTTTATCAACAAAGGAATTAAACAAAAAGGACGAAATTGTATTCGAACCAGACCTTTGCACACATCCGGTATGCGATCCTACACTTGGAGGTCGGGAAAAGAACTAGAGAGATGAGAACAAAACGCAGACATGCAGTAACAACGCATGCACGTGGTCTGATTTCACACAAGCTGCATGTTGATGCCGATATCCTTAATAGATGCACCTCACCGAAACATCCAAGCGCTTCTAAGAGGTCCAAATCAGCTAGAGTGTTACATTGGCGCACGCCCTATATTCAAGGTACAATCGACCAGGCGCAGGACATGCAGGCATATCCCTGTCTTCACCACCCGCCACTATAGTCAATAGTCTATAGACTATATACTATAGTCTAGTGGCTAGGGCCACTATAGGCTGCTGACCCGCAGTTCGCGGGATCGAATCTCGGCCGCGGCGGCTGCATTTTTGATGGAGGCGGAAATGTTTGAGGCCCGTGTGCTTAGATTTAGGTGCACGTTAAAGAACCCCAGGTGGTCAAAATTTCCAGACCCTTCGACTACGGCGTCTCTCATAATCCTAACTTGATGGTTGTGGGACATTAAACCCCAACAATTCTGTCACTGTCATCACCGGCTCCCTGCACCGACAAAATATTTCGGCTAGCAAATCTACTGCGTCATAACTTATGCGAAGCGAAGAATGGTCGACGGAAGGTCTGCCTTCCAGTTGTGTACTTGTATACGTGCCGCCCCGCCGCAGTGGTCTAGTGGCTAAGGTACTCGGCTGCTCACCCGCAGGTCGCGGGTTCGAATCCCGGCTGTGGCGGCTGCATTTCCGATGGAGGCAGAAATGTTGTAGGCCCGTGTGCTCAGATTTGGGTGCACGTTAAAGAACCCCAGGTGGTCTGAATTTCCGGAGCCCTCCACTACGGCGTCTCTCATAATCATATGGTGGTTTTATTTATTTATTTATTTATTCATGTTACCCTACAGGCCCCATAGGAGCATTGAGTAGGGGGGGTTTCAGAAAAATCACAATGCATAAAGAATAAAAAGAAATATATTGAAGAAAACAAAAAAAATGTACAATGGAAGGGAGAATAACAAACACTATTTATTCATGTTACCCTACAGGCCCCAGAGGAGCATTGAGTAGGGGGGGACGTTAAACCCCACAAATGAGTGGGCGCGGTGGACCAGGAGCGAGTATGTGGTCTATGTGGTCTAACAAGCCATTCTTCTGTCTCGTTCAGGTGCTTGTTCTTGGATCCGCCGGCTGAACACATCGACGAGAACGTGTGCCTTCCGGAATAAATCCGCAGCTCGAACCAACCGAATTTGGCAAGCTTCATCAGTATTCAGCGTCATCAGAAGAGCCACATCGTGATACTGCCAGCAGTGCGATATCCGTGCTTCTTGACACCCATGCGCAGACGCAGTCGGCACCCCATGTGACTGCCGCAGAGCACCTTATAAGGCAGCACCGACACTACTCTTTCAGTGGGCGCGGTGGACCAGGAGCGAGTATGTGGTCTAACAAGCCATTCTTCTGTCTCGTTCAGGTTGGTGATTACTTCAGCTCAATTAAGAGCGATCATCGTGGTCTTTTGGTCCTACCGTGCCCACAACGCTTATTTAGCTGTGCAAATGATGTCTTTTGTGTGTGCTTGCTATTGATTTGTGGTGACGTGGAGTCAAATCCCGGTCCTTCAACTGAGGCCTTGCTAAGTGAATTGTTAGCTTGTCAAAATAAGTTAGCTGATGAAGTGGCAGCCATTAGAGCTCAGCAGAATAATATGGAAAAGCTCATGGCTGACTCGGTCGCTCGTTTTTCGGAATTAGAAAAGCGAGTGGCACGTATTGATATTCTAGAAAATACAGTCAAGTCCTTGGAGGCGAAGTTGACTGATATAGAAGACAAATCTAGGCGTTCTAATTTGTTGGTTTTCGGCATACCAGAAGAAGCACAAGAGACCGATTCTATGTTAAAATCTAAAATCTTAGACGATGTATTTTCGAAGAAACTTGACGTTCAGTGTAAATCAATCGGCAGAATTCATCGTCTTGGTACACCCGGTAAAAAATGTCCTGTAATCATTTATTTTCAAGACTATAACGAAAAACAACAAATTCTAAAGAATGCCTACAAACTCAAAGGGACTGTCATATCTTTGCAAAATGATTACTCGCACATCACATTAATAAAGCGCAAGCTCCTGTGGGCCAGTACAAAATTGGAAAAAAAGTCAGTCTAAAGGATGACAAGCTACGTGTCGATGATGACACATTTATCTGGGACGACACCCAAAACGCAAGAATTAATATTCGGACCCACGGATCTTCTAAACAGAACTGACTTGCCCATGAGGTCTGCAAGGAACTACGACTACTTAATATCAACGCGCGCAGTATTGTAAATAAAAGTGACCAACTCGAGGCAATTATTTTAGGATACGCCCCTCACATAGTGGTGATAACCGAGACATGGTTACATGATGATATTGACGACACGGTTGTTTTCCCCCCTGCTTATCGGGCTTTTCGTCGTGACAGGAATACTAGAGGAGGAGGAGTAAATATTTTGATCAAAGACGATATTCCAGTCGTGCTCTTACGTCAGCCTGAAAATATTGAATGCGTTACTTTAAAGATTACATGATGGAATATTTCATTGTTGGTGTTTGGCTTGTACCGCCCTCCTGATTCATCCCCTCAGTTCTTACATGACCTCTGTGAACACATGTCTTCATTTTCTCATGACAAAATTTTTCTTGTTGGAGATTTCAACCTGCCTGAAATAGATTGGGTGAATGAGTACCCTGGTCCCGACTTAAATACAAATTCTAATTATATAAGTAATATCATGTTGTACCACAACTTGAGGCAAGTTGTCAATCAACCGACACGTGTTCATGGTACGTCAGCTACGGTACTTGATCTTGTCTTTGTCAGTCAAACAATCAGTGATTTTTCTGTATCGGTTGAACCAGGTATATCTGATCACCACATGGTGTACTTTTCCTGTCCAATACAGTCTTGTAGCACCAATCCATGTAAAAGGGTGACTGTTAAAGATTTCTCGCGCGCCAGAGACGAGAGTGTGTTGGACTTCCTTGATTTTAGTCTCAACAGTTTTCATGGTGACGATGTTATCAGTCTTTGGAAAAAGTTTATAAACGTGTGCATGTACTGTATTAATAATTTTATTCCTGAAAAAAACAAAGAAAATGGCAAAGAAAAATCCCTGGATGACGCGAGAAGCGCTACAACTAAAAAGAAAGATTAAACGCTTAAGTCGACAAGGCGCTTCTCGTGATACTATTCTAAATATTCAACCTAAATTAAATGAAATAGTGAAAAACGCAAAAGAAAGGTACTTCCAGCATACGCTGCCAGGTTTTATGCGAAATGCCCCGGAAAAGTTTTGGAGGTACTTAAAAGAAAAAAACAAGGTCTGTTGACCAAATTGTACATGAGGGATCCCTAGTCGTCGAGAAGCAAAGCATTGCTGATCATTTTAACAAATTTTTTCAGTGTTTTTCCCGTTCTTACGATGTGCCGTTAATAAAACATATGCCTCACATTGTACCACCCGATATAGTATCGCAACCAGGGGTAGTTTCTATGTTGCTCAATCTGAAAACTAAGTCATCACCTGGTCCGGATGCCTTACCAAATGCTTTTCTGCGCAGATATGCAGAAAAGTTGTCCCATTTTCTAGTTGTCATTTTTCATGCATCGTTATCTTCTGCAGTTCTTCCTAGCGATTGGTTGAGGGCACGTGTCGTACCTGTGCCTAAGAAAGGAGATGCAACACTTTTAACTAACTATCGTCCGATTTCACTAACATCCTCTTCGTGCAAGCTGCTTGAACATATCATAGCAAACGAGATTAACAAATTCCTTTCTGATAGAAATATTCTCTCTAACTACCAGCATGGCTTTCGTAAAGGCTTTTCTACGGTTACCCAACTGACTTCTATCGTTCATAGTTTTGCGTCTGTCCTTGACAAATCTGGGCAAATTGATGTAGTTTTTTTAGATTTTAGGAAAGCGTTTGACATTGTTTCGCACTGTAACCTTATAAAAAAACTCAAAATGATTAACTTGCCAGCATATTTAATTAATTGGATTTCTGCCTACCTGACTAACCGTAAGAAATTTGTTGTTATCGATGATAAGTTTTCGGGTGAACTTCCGGTAACTTCCGGAGTCCCACAGGGCAGCATTTTAGGACCTTTGTTATTTTTAATTTACTATAATGACATCACTGACACAATTACAGAGCCCGTTCAAATCAGGTTGTTCGCCGATGATTGTGTGGTGTTCAATGAAATAACTTGCAGCGACGACCAAGCTGCACTTAATTCTAACCTTCAAAATATACTATCCTGGTGTGGAAAATGGAATATGGAATTAAATGCAGAAAAGTCTGTCTATATGAAAATCACCAAAAAGATTAAAAAGTTGTCCTTTCCATATAATATCGCTTCCAAAGCCCTAATTGAAGTTAATCAATATAAGTACTTAGGTGTTAATATTACTAACAATTTATCCTGGAATACGCATATCTCTAACATCTGCAAGTCGTCTTCCCGTAAGCTCTGCTTTTTGAGGCATAAATTAAAACAGGCCCCCACAACACTCGTCTAACAGCTTATTACTCGCTAATCCGTCCAAAATTAGAATATGCATGTACTGTGTGGGACCCTTACACCAAGCGTAACACTGACGCATTAGAAATGATACAACGCAAAGCAATAAGATTCATTTTCTCCAAATACCGTTCAACTGATTCCCCATCAACCCTTATGCTAAATAATAGCATTCCAACATTACATGTAACTACGGCGTAAAATTCTCAGACTAAAATTTATGTTCTTGCTGAAAAATAACCGTTTATCCCTTAACCCGCAGCCTTTCATAACTCCGCTCGAAGCACGCCGGACAAGGCATCGCCACGCCGAATCCCTAACGCCTTATAATACTAAAACCAACGTATTTAGGTATTCATTTTTTCCGCGTACAATAACAGGTGGAACAACTTGCCTTGTGAACAGCTGTCCAATATTGACGCTATTGCTCAGTTAAGATGTTAAGTTTTTTCATGCTTTGTATATGCCTTGTGTATGCCTTTTTGTTCTTGCCTTGTATATGCTTTGCATATGCTTAGTTTATATGCCAACTTTTGTATTGTTTCTTTTCCCGTTCCATATTTACAATGTTGTTTCCCTCTGGTTATTATAATTTGTACTTCCCATGCCCCTCCTGCTTGGGCCCTTACCTGGGCCTGCAGTATGTCTTAAATAAAATAAATAAATAAATCAATCATTGTATACGTGCCGCCTGGTGCAATTGTAGACGGGTCCCCCGGCGGCGCCACTTCGTACAGTGCACGCGCAGGGCTACACGTACTACAAGACATTCGCGGCCACGGAAGCCCTTCGCCAGCCGGTTGGACGGCGCGTATAATTGCGCATTCGATATACACAACGCACGCCCGCGCGGCCTCGTTTGGGGCCAAGGGTACGATAGAGATATGAACCTCCTCGTCTTCTCTCCACGACCCACCCGCGCTGAACTGCAGAGCGACGAGGAGCTATTATGAATGGCCGTGAGCGAGTCTGTGGCGATGATTGACGTCTAGCCGCTATTATTTAACGTTAAACTGATTTCATCGGCTTAAGGCATACAAGTTGTCATGTCAGTGCAAGCTTAATTATGTTTTACTACAGTTTCATGGTTAATGTAAGAAAAAAAATAAGACTACCTTGCGGTGAACACCTATAATTATTTCTTTGTTCATGTGAACTTAGAAATAATGGTTATTTTGAAGATTGTGTCTTTCGTAAACTCTCAGTACGTGGGAACTGCAATGGCAAGCAGCTGTGTGGTATTAACCACGGGACTCAAGACAATGTGCAGTTTCGAGCCTTTAACTGCCAGCATGGGCTTTTTATATGTTATTTTAAGCCAACTTCTGCTTAAATGTCACCTTTATTTTTTATTGTCATGAAAGCAGATAAAATTAATTAACAAAACGAGTGAGAACAAAACATCCACACTTTTCGAAAAAAAGAGAAAGCTTTTTGCGAGTATAGCATCTCTCCTTAAAATGTATCATCCTTTAAATCAATTTTTCTATCTTTATCAGGCAACAGCAACCGGCACAACCCGGGAATGGCGGTGTTGCCATAGTGAAAAGTCATGTAACCAACTGACAAAACAAGTTGAACTGACGCCGGAACAGGCTTTACTGAACTCGTGTACTTTTGATTTTCATATGTGCCCCGCCGTGGTGGTCTAGTGGCTAATGTACTCGACTGCTAACCTGAAGGTAGCATGATTGAATCCCGGCTGCGGTGGCTGCATTTTCGATGGAGGCAAAAATGTTTCACGCCGTGTACTAAGATTTAGGGGCACGTTAAAGAACTCCAGATAGTTGAAAATTGCGGAGCCCCGTATCTCACGATCATATTGTGGTTTTGGGACGTTAAATTCCAGATAATAAACAAAATTTTCATTTTCGTACGTGTCCATCTCCAGCACCTAAGCGAGCTACGCGAATGGGCTGCCTGGTCAACACGTATTCTGTGCGTTGAGCAATGCTGACGTGAACAGGCGGTTGGAGTTGATTGGAAGAATTATCACAGCGACTGGCCCAGTGAGAATAGGGTAAGGGGTGCAAGTCGGCTGAGGTGATCATTTATTTGTTCATTACGACGCTTATCATAGTAAGTATAATTATTTCAGTTAACTTTTAGTTCAGCTACGCAACTAGTTGCTACACAACAGTTCAGCTACACAGCTAGTAGCTACCATTCACGATTTTTTTTAAGTCAGTAAATAATGTTAAACAAATTGCTGCAATTTTCATGGACTTCTAGAAAGCTTTTGACAAAGTATCACAGAGTAAATTAATAATTTTTAAATTACGTTGTCCCCAAATACGTTGTCCGCAGAAATACCCATCTGGTTAATTAAATTGCAGTGTAACTATAATCGCCATCAGTTTGTTGCACTTAAAAGCCAGCAATATAACCATCTGCCAGTGAAATTAGGTGTCCCGCAGGGGTCGGTCCTGGGGCCACTCCTTTTCCTTATGTATATAAATGATATAAAATACATGTATGTAAAAATAAATTTGCACGTGGACAACTGTCTTTTTATACAGAGGTTAACGACCAATCGGATCAGGCACTCCTAAACAATAATGTTCAGCGTGTTGCTTCATGATGTAAACGATGGCAGATGTGTGTAAACTTTGACAAGACTGTTTTCATGCGAATAACTTGAAATAGTGATCTGCATGTAATTCACATGTAATTTGTTGATATGTGGGGTTTAACGTCCCAAAACCATCATATGATTATGAGAGACGCTGTAGTGGAGGGCTCCGGAAATTTCGACCACCTGGGGTTTTTTAACGTGCACCCAAATCTGAGCGCACGGGCCTACAACATTTCCGCCTTCATCGGAAATGCAGCCGCCGCAGCCGGGATTCGATCCCGCGACCTGCGGGTCAGCAGCCGAGTACCTTAGCCACTAGACCACTATGGCGGGGCTGTAATTCACATTTAATTTTTACATGTAATTTCAACAGTGTTTATCTGAAGTATCCGAATACAAATATCTTGGGCTTTGGATGCCAAATGACCTAAGGTGGAACAAAAATATTCATTACGTTACAGCTAATGCTTAGAAAAATCACTTTTTCAAGAAGAACGTTAACATTGAGTACCCATTCTGTAGAAAAACGTAGCATACCATTCCATTGTCCTACTATTATCAGATTATCCTGCTGTTATATGTGGCCCGTACACAAAAGGTAATATGCTGAAACTAGAAAACATCGAAAAAAGAGCCATAGAGTTCATCTATAATGATTTCCGACTCAGTTCAGTGCGTGACCTGTAAGCTCGAGCTAACCTAATGCACTTAGCCTAAAGAAGCCGCTCATCACGTTTGAAATTTTTATATCAGTTAATCAAGGGGCACTATAACGTCAACGCTAGCGAATGGATATTGTTCTCCTCCGGTTATTGAATGCGCAAAAGACAAGAGCTATAACAATCACTCCTTTCCGTTCTCATAACGACTGCTTCAAGTATTCTTTTTTTTTTCGAGAACAGTCACAGATTGGAATAACCATAACAGCAATGATCGTTCAAGCAACTTCTTTCTTAGCATTTTCATCGTTTCTTGATGGCTGAAACATGATCAGTTATTTTTTCATAGTTTCTGTCTTTTTGCGTCTCCGTTTCCCGTTACTTATTTTCATTTGCACTTACTGTAAATACTTTGCTGTGTCATTGAACATGAATTTGTTATCTTTAGTGAATGTGTTTATATTATTATTATTATTATTATTATTATTATTATTATTATAAATATTATTATTGCCATATTCCTGTCGTAAATCTATAGTGTATTTTCATTTATGCTTTGTATCCCACCCTGATAAAACTCGTGAAAAGGGGCTGTAGTATCAATAAATAAAAAAGTAAAACTTCAGTATCGGGCACACTCGAATGCTATCGACAAAAAAGACAGTCTATTCAGCTTGACACACGCGAAGAGGAAGCGCGATTATGAAGTGCATGAAACTTAGGCCGAAGAAGAGCAATGTGTGTTCATTGAAAAGGTGAGGAGTCAGTTAATAAGGGCTAATGATTAGGTAGCAGTGAATCATTGTGGTTAAAACAATGGCATAAAGAACCGGCGTTCACAAGAGCTGGTACGCAATCAGCGCATTTATGTGTGTACACTCATTTCCGTAAACGAGCCAGAAAACTTGAAAAAAAGAAAAAAAAGGTATGGAAAGTTGTATTCACACACAAACGTGGTAAACCTTCGTGTACACCTAGCGTGACCAATGGCATTTGTCGTATGGTGGTTTTGGGATGTTAAACCCCACAAATCAATATAATCAACGGCATTTTTTTTTGAGCCGCGTTTTTCAAGAGCTCACACGGCTAAAAGCTAAAGCGTTGACGATTAATGCGCATAGAAGTCACGTGGTTTTCACAAACCATATAGTATAGCTTTAAACGACGTGTGTGCTTATAATTATTAATGTCTCTACTGTCATTAGATATACTGACATAAAATGCCAGATATGTGACTAAAAACTGAATGTCGACGCTGATAGACCGAGATACATACTATGCTCTTTACCGCATCGAATGATTATAGCTTCTCAATACTACATTGTCACATCCAAAGGAAACATAAGCACTTCACCGAAATGTCACAGGTGAGGCTCACAACAAGGTAAATTGTAATTTATCAAATTTCTCGCGGATACACAATCCGCCCGGTCACTTTGTGATCAGTGATTACTGCACTGTTCATTGAGTAGTTTTGTTTGAGTACAACCATTATCACCACAAACAAGAAAGCCCAATTTGTCGGCGAATGTATCTTATAACTGAGAAAAACGTCTTTATGAGTGAAGCTGTTCACGAGTGGCGCACGCAACTTCTGTCGAATTCTAACAAACAGACTGAACACAGGAAGAGAAGTGATTCTTAAAAAGAGAAAGGAAGAGAAAAGTGAGCCCGGTTATTGTCTGCTTCAGTGAGCGACACCGCCACAGTAGCTCACGAGGGATGGGGGTGAGGGGGGATAAAAAGGATAGGAGTAAAGATGTAGGAAAGCGGAAGAAGGAGAAGAGAGGAAGAGACGTGAGGTGGTAGGCCAGAGCGAGCGACGACAAACTGAGGGGATAGAAGAGATAGGTAAGATGGGAGCACGGTCACTGGAGTCCGAGGATGGGGCACACCTGCGAGAGCTCCTTTCGGCGTCGAAAAGGAGACTGAACACAGGAATATTCAATGAAATATCTCTGGTGTAAGAGCAGTCTATGCACGCACTTTAACTTAACATGTACATTCTCGAATGCTGTGCCTTCATCTGCGTTCACGCAGGAATTTTCTTTTGTAGCCTCTTGCACTACATATAACTTCTAGCTGCAAAAAAAAAAAATTCCAAGTGCGAAACTTGGTGTACCCCGTACATAGTTCCATGTAGTCTGATTAGCTCGACACGTAGTGCCGAAGCACGACGACGTGGCACGCTGATGCTAATACGTTTAAAAATAAAGTTCCCAACTGTTGTGCTTGTCACGTTACACGCAGATCTGTACGAGCGTCGCCCACGGCGCCCAATGGCGCGTGTCAGTGCACCACCGCCCTGAAGAGCGGTGGGCAGTGCCGAGTCGCACGCGCTGAAGCAGTGGCTGCAAAGGGCAGCGACATGGAGGGCGAAAGATGCGCCAGGCAATTGAGGTTAGAACGACGACACGCCGGGCAATTATATGCAAGGGCCCCCCCTCGTAGCCGGCCGACAAACAGAGCACGCCGATCAGCTCTGGCCGTGCTTTCTTTCGGCCCACTTTATATTTTGTTCCCCTCCCCCCAATACGACGGACGCGTGCCCAGCAGACCAGTTTGTCAGGTCGCGTCTCGATGGCTCGCTGCAGCCGAGGCCGCAGCACGCATGGGAATACAGAATACCACGTCCGTCTTCTATTCCAAGTGCGCGTATGCGCGGCTAACGTGGAATGATGAGATGAGCGATGCCGTACAGTGTTTGTGTGTGCATCGGAGACGCGCGAGCTTCGTTCTCAATGATCGGGTGATCTCCTCCACGGTAGCGCGGTTGTTTGTCCTCTACACCGCGATAATAACTGAGCGAGAATTAAAAGCAGCCGCGACTCACGACGTACACCCTCCTTATACGCCTGTACATAAATGCGAGATTTTGTGTTGAGACTGTTGTTGAGAACGACGGTGTGTTTCACCAGTACGTTGTAACTAATTCTTACGTGTAATGAAATTAGTACAAGGACGCAGAGAAAATAGGTTACCTTTTAATGTACTAATGTGTTTTCATGTGGGCATTGTGCTTAATTGCACTGCACTGAACGCCTTTGTGATGATATGCCTAAAAGCCCACATAACTGCCCTAATGACCCTCCTTGCTGGGGCACATCAGTATCTGGAGCACTGAAGAACGCTGATTAGCTGGGCCAGTCAGTGTATAGAACTGGGCAGCGCATGACTGTACGCCAAAACAGGCGCATGCGTAATAAGCAACAGCAGTGCTCACTAAGAGGGTATCGCTGGGAACTGTCATTTGCATTGCTGCGGTTATATACTTTTATTTCAGGCAAAAGGCCGATAATCGATCGCCGCACGTTGATAAAAAGAGGAAAAACCCTTTCCAGCATTCTTCTGAAAGACCACATTACCCCCTCCCCTCCCCCCCTTTTTTTCTGTAGCCATGCTTATAGCGGCATCCCGTGGCAAGTTCCGGAGAAAGACAAGGCGAAATAATGTTTAATGTCCACTACTTTCAATATATTACTTTCTATATAGGAAGTAAATAATGCTGCGTGCTCATACGCAAAAGTATAATAGAATGAGTGAAAGTTCAGCTAGTTGATTAAATTCCTTATAATAAAAATAAGTGGGGCATGCAAGCTCAGACAAACAAGGAGGCAAGGTAACACTAACGCCGTAAATCAGGTGTGATTCATGTGAATGACTTCTTGAATGATACTTGCGAAGTTTTTGTCTTCAAGGGCATATTGATATGTTATTCTTCGCCGGCCGCCACAAACATCTTTTCCTTTATCATTTCGACGGCAACTGCAAGACTGCAGGTATATTCTAAGAAGAGCCTTCGTGACGCCTCTGTTGGGAAGAGGAGGACAGTACCAATCAGTGTGGAGAGACCAATGCTGCCGCGATTATCGAGTAAGTGGCACATTTTAGATCGGGAACGGGTAATCCGGACGTGAGGGAGCGTGACGACCGCTCCCCGTCCATCGTCACTGAGCATCTCTAGCATCGATTACACAAGGATAAACTCTTCATGGACGCGCACAAAACGAGCACGGTTTCTCCCTGTGTTACCGTATACGCTACACACACGTTGGCAACGCCTCCAGTTTTCATTCAATGGAGACCTGACGTCGTCTGGCAGTCGCTGAACAACTTGCCGTCTGTACACCTTATCGTTCGTCTGGTAGCTACTCGAGCGCACACTGTATCCGTACAGTGTACACTCCTTCCCACGCCATACTGCACAAAGTTACATCCCAGAGTCGTCACCCTTGCGTTTTCCTGCAAAGTGTGCAAAGTCGTGTGCAGGCTCGAGTGAGCCGATATGAAGAAGCTACCCTTCCGCTATCGAGTGTTTCGGAGCGACGTCGAGCTGACCCTTGGCAGCGAGATGAACGAGAAGAGCATCAACAAGCGGCGCCCTTTGATGCGCGCTTGCTCCGCGCTCTCGTGAGTGGCCGATCGGACGGCTTTCCCGACCTCGGCGCGGGCACGCAATAGAAGCGCATTACTGCCGCTCCAAGAGGCGGCAAGCGGGTGGCAAGAGCGGCGGCCTCTCGGCCGTGCGAACGCAACCAGCGAAAGAGACGACGAAATCCCCGCGTTTCGCCGCGAAACGCAACGCCCCGTATTTGTCGTCACGAGTGTTGTTTTGTGCCCGACGAAAAAAGAATGAACGATGTGCTTGCTGCATGGGGCTGAATGCTTAGACCATTGTGAGCACTGTGGCCAATCATCGCCAGGTACGCCGAATGGAGATGTCTGTATACTCCGCGCGGAGTGTGCCATAGATTAGCATCGCTCGCGCGCCCGGCGTCAACTCGTGAAATTGCTGCGTAGCCGTGAAACATGCCGTGGTGTGAAATGTGTGACGAGCCTCGATAGCATACGTCACGTTTCCTCTCGGTCTGACCCACTGCGATGGACGATAATAATCCGCATGTTCGTTACGACGATTGCGATGAAGACGAGAGCAACGCGTCATATTGCGATTCAACTACACTATATACGTCTAATAAAATAGAAAGTTGGGCTGGGTTGGTTTGACGACATTCTTGGTCACATCTCGGTGCGCACACAGTGGACGAGAGAACGGAAGGCTAGGAGACAAACGAGCACGAACTCACATCTGAGTTTGTTGAAAGCAATAACCAAAATTTATATCCCAGAGTAGCTCAAGAGCGCATGTGCGAATGAAGAGCAAAAGAAAGAACGATAACACACCATGACGCTATTTTTCACACAAGTGGTATATACAACGTGCAGCACGATGTAGAAGTGAAGTATGGCCCAAAAAATGAATTCCTTGTCATTTAGTGCAATGGATGGTGGTGTGACACGATCATTTTCTTTAATCACAAAGACAAGCTAACCCCGGATTAGTAGACGTGTTTCATAACAGAAGGTGTGCAGATAAATGCGCAAGCAACCTAACTGACGACGAATTCACCTTTTTGAGCCATACTTGACTTCTATACATTGTGCTGCACGTTGAAGATACCACTTATGTAAAAAATAGTGTCATGGTGCGTTATCGTGCTTTCTTCTGCTTTTCATTCGCACATGCGCTCTTGAGCTACTCTGGGATATATATTTCGTGTATTTCTTTCAATAAACTGAGTTATGAGTTCACGCTTGTTTGTCTACTAGCCTTCCGCCCACTCTGTGCGAGCCGAATTGTTACCAAGAATACAATACAACTCATGTGAGCGAGTGTCGTTCATTCACCCCCGTATTCTAAAAAAAAATAACTCGAATTTCGTCCTTGACTAGACCGAGTTGAGTAAAGTGCTGCTGCTCCACTTAAAATGACGCCGCGACTCTCTACAACAGCTGAAGATTATCGCTGATACGCAGTGACTTGTTCTGCCCAGAGACGGTGATGCCATCAACTTTCGCATTTCAAGGTTGAGCGCTGAGTGAGGGGACGTTCTAGATTACGAGCGAATATCTTTGGAGAAAAGTAACACAAAGGACCAGCATAGTCTACACTTAGTCTTTATAATAACAAAATCAGGGGTTTTATGTCCCAAAACCATAATATCATTATTAGGAAGGCCACAGTGGAGCGCTCCGGGAATTTCGACCATCTTGTGTTCTTTAGGGTGCACTGACATCACTCGCTACACGGGCCTTTACCATTTCGCCTCCGTCGAAATGCGACCGCCGGGATCGAACCCGCGACCTTCAGGTCATCAACTGAGCACCATAACCGATACACCACTCTGGCGGACCACAATCAGCCTTTAGAGAGCGAATTATAAAAATAATTATGAGGTTTCGTGGGGAACCACCACTGTATTATTATGAGGCACGCTGTAGCTGGGGGCTACGGATTAATTCTGGCCACCTGGTGTTCCAAAACGAGCACCTGAATCTAAGTACATGGGTGTTCTCTTACTTCGCCTTCATCTCAGAGAGGCTGCAGCGGCCAGTATGTGAACCCATACCCGCCATGGTACACGTTTGAAGTGTTCGAGTCCCGTGTGCTCCGATTTGGGTGCACGTTAAAGAACCCCAGGTGGTCTAAATTTCCGGAGCCCTCCACTACGGTGTCTCTCATAATCACATGGTGGTTCGGGGACGTTAAATTCCTACAATTTAATCTTATTCGAACCCCTTTTGTCGAGATAAGTAGCGCGACACCTTATCTTCCAGGCTTCCACGTCGTGAGCGTGGGAGCGCTCTCGGCTGGAAGCAGGTGTTTCTGCGGAATAACAGCGAAGCGGGCAAGATAGGCTTGTGATGTTACTGATAAGTACACGTCTCCGAGGGCTGTGAACCTTCAAATCCATCCGTGTCAAAATGCGCTGAAGGTTTTTTTTTTGTTGTTGTGGCGGTTTTTTATTCAGCCCACAGCTTGTGCGAAATTTCCCTAACGTTTCAGATTGCGACAAAATTCGGCACCACGTACTTAGGAATCGACTTTATGCGAAGCATGCGCAGGGAAGATGAGCGTGCCACATTTTTTTTATTGGGTAGGCAGCACTGCAACCACTATTGACGTTTCATGAAGATTAGCGTCTATTTGAAAAGTATTTCCGAGACCTGGCGTAGTTCTGTGGTAAAATGCTTCATTGCCACGCAGAATGCTTGCGTTTGATTCCAGCTGTGACCCTGACATTTTTTCTTTGCATTCGTCGGGTCGACGCTATTGATGTCGGGTATTTCTTAACGCTCGAGCGTTAAAATTGCCCATGTGTGTTCTCGTCGCTCCTCGGTAGATACTAAGTGTCAATCACCTGTGGCACATACCCACATACCAGCGGCACATAATCACCTGTGGGCATGTGCCACTGCCTGGCGGGAAGTGTTTGACGACGTACGCGTCGGGAATGTGCCATTATTCATGTTTTGACCAGGGCGTCATATTCGTCAAACCATCTTACCCTCCCTCCCATGGTAATTTTGGTTCACGCCAAGTTAAGGGGGTGATCACGAGAGCACCCAAACGTAAGCGGCTAGATAGACAGACAGATAGATAGATACGCTTAAAGTCGCCGATGTTTGCTAAGAAATGGTTCGCATTTAATAATGCCACTGTGCAGTTCAGTAGATATTATATTGTTTTTAGATCGTCACACGCTGGCAGTTCAAGTGGGTTGTGAGCTGTTAATTTGACGGGCTGGTGTGTTGAAGAGGTTAATTTGTTCGAGATCACAAGACTGTAATATCATCTTTACTATCACTTTAGTCGAAGTTTCTTATAGGCAGATTCTGATCAAATTATTGATGAAGATGAAAAAAACAATGAGTTGCAAAATACTTTCGATCAAAAGTACGCTCAGTACGTTCTTTTTTTTTGCGATGATGTTTTTGATGCGATGATGTTTTCGATGATCAAATTATTGATGAAGATGAAAAAAAACAATGAGTTGCAAAATACTTTTGAACAATAGTACGCTCAGTACGTTCTTTTTTTTTGCGATGATGTTTTCGGGGCAATAATGCCACAAAGAACGAACGACTTTGTGTCGGGTGTATCAGGGCGTCGTAAGCATTTTGCGCCAGGACAGGTCTCACAGAAGCTTCCCAAACACGTCCACACAGTTCAAACAGGTTCAAATAGAGTCATAAAGCGCAAGGTAATGCCGATGAACCAGTGGTCTCTACCTGCGGTAAGTGATTTTTTTTCATTTAATTTCTTCCCACCTTTAACGTGACTGTTGTGGTACACTTGGGCCAGTACACTTTACGTCCCTTGTGCCTTTCTAAGCTTCACTGTCTGCTGGTGTTCACTGGGGTTGTGTCAGACAAGGAGGACAGTTCTCAGGATTACTCTCCTTCATTCAAATATATGAGGGGTACGTCTTGCATCTTCCTTAGCTGTTTTCATCGACCCCCACTATAAGGTTCAATATTGCACTTCCATCGCAAGAATCGCGGTTTAATGGTCTTCACAACCTCTCCATCGGAGCTCCTCATATTTTAGGCAATCTTTCTTCATTGTCACTTGTTCAGTGAAATTTTGAACAGTGGATCCGTTGCAGAGAAGTTCTCGGCTATTACGTTTCACCTATAGAGACCAAAAGAAAAATGCTGTACACTGTGGGCGAGCGTGCAGCATGGAGGGAAGCAAGATAGAACGACATTCGTGTGACATGAAGCACTAAACAAAACGCGTGCCTCCTTGATAATAGAATCTTCAGGCGTATTTGCGTTATGATGCCGTTTGGATCAAAGGCCTCGTCCAGCATGCATAGGACAGCGATTAAGAAACGATATTAGCCCAAGGCAAGTTGCGTTTCCGCTGCGTCTGCACGGAGAGGCTATCCTCTCGTTCGTGTCCTGACATGAAAGCTTGTGCGGGCACAAGTGAAGCAGTATTTTTGGTAGAGTAAATAGTTGAGCAGTGATATATCATGTTACTTACAGTCTGAAGTGTATATGCAAAAGAAAAAAAGGCAAGTAGGCAGGATTTGCAGCCAGAACTTGTATCCGTATTGCTCCTCTTTAAATCACGGTTTATTTGTTCTGAAACTTGGCAAGTAAACAAACAAGCAAACATGAAAACCATAAAAAAAGAAGGAAGGAAATAAATAAATAAACAAGAAAACAAAGAAAGATTTTGAGAGTCGTTATATTCTTCATTTATTAACTGCGGTTTGTAAGTCACTCGTCGTGTGAGTGTTGCAAGTATTCACAGTTCACTACAAAACAATGCGCTAATAAGAAAGCTTAATGGGCTGCGTGGACTGTCTACCGACTGAGTACTGAGTACCTTGCGAAGCCGGTGCCACCGCCATCGACAAAAGAAAAAAAAAACGGATAAGCGAATAATTATAGCCTTACATATGACTTCAGCCACAGGCTATAAGCAATGTTTTCCTTTGCTCACGTGTGCGTACTTAATGGTTCGAACGCTAGGCCATCTTGAACGCGTCGGGAAGTCATCGCCTTCACTTTCCCATTCGTTTTTTTTTTGTAGTCCCGTGTTATGTTAGACGCCACGGCCCTACTGTCCCGCTGGGCATTTTCTAAATAGCGCTACCGCATCTTTCGCCGCATTTTTATCGCGTCGAAAACGAGCGCGCGGTCATTAGCCGAGCCGCCATGCCGCGCCAGTGAACCGCTCGCGCATGTGTGTAGAGCACAGCCGGGCTCGACTGCACCATAGCTGGGAAGCATCCGCCAGCGTGCACTATGCATTTTCATGCGCGCGCACCGCGAGAGAGTGAGGCCGATCGAGCTCGTGCGGCCTTTGTCTTCCCTCCGCGCAGGAGCAGCCCCCGAGAACGATGGCAGCAGCAGCCGCGAAATGCGCGGGGATTCCCACCTTCCGTGCGCCCCCTCCGCAAATGTCCGAGACGGCAAATGCGGAAGCTTGGTTTCTTTCCTTTGTTGTTCCTGCGCTTATATTTTTTTCTGCCGAGCAGCGCAAGCTTGGCGGCCGGCAGCAGAAAGGAACACGGATGTGTGCTCAAGCTGGTAGTTTCGGAGCGTAATCGCTTCTTTCACTCAAGAGGATGCGCGCGCTTGTAAACTGTCTGCGCGCGAAGACGAACCGAAGCCACGTCTCGACTCCCACACATGTGACTCGGCCGCAGATACGTCGTCCTTGGAGGATTTCCCGAGCGTTGCTATATGCGGACGTCAATGGATTGGGAATAGCGCACTCGACCTGGCCGTCACAATGCGTGAGCTGTCGATCAAGGCAGGAAAGCATATGCGGGCGTCACTTATCGATTCGTCTCTACGCACGGCTAGATGCCACACGGGTTTCTGTCTTCCGTGATTGTTGTATACATTGTCTGCGTTGAACGAATCAACTTGCTCTCGAATTTGTAGCGCAGGCAGCAGTTCAAGCTTCCGGCTTCCCTTCCGCAATCAACAGCCTTTAGTCGGCAGCTATCGAGAATTTGCATACTGCATGAACTCAGAAAATTTTCTTTTCGTGCATCTCTATTAAATGAAGTGGCTGTCGGTGCCTGGCGCCAACAGCAACTTGACAAGGAGAAATTTGCTTACTCATTCCATTTTAGTTTATTGGACATGGTCCCAAGGAGCCGGCTCTGTCCACCCGCTTATCTTGGGGGATGTAGGTTCGATATCTGAACCTCCCAAACTGATTGTCTGCCCCCAAAAAAATGCCTGATGGTGAGCGCTTTGACAATTATAGCACAGCTGATTAGCTATGTTTGTTCTATATTGTGCCAATCACTAAACAATCAAATATAATAATGCCACGTTCCTTCCTCAAGTTTTGGTATCGCCCTGTCACACTGTACGTAATTATCAGCGCAAACCACGCCTGCAGTATTCGTGAAGCTTCGAGGCTATAGTAGATCGTTTCGCTAAGATTCCGCCCACTTTGCGAACATTACACATTATTCTGGAACCTCGGTGGCTGCTAGCGATAACGCTAGAACGTTCGATGGCACGTGTATAAATGCCGACGCGCATCACCGCTCGTCATTTTATCGTCGACCGACGCTCTGTTCGCCCCTACCAGCGCCAGTGGGCATCGCTGTAATCTGACCTTCAGTTTACGGGCCACAAGTTCGGCCGAATAAACAGTTTGACCTTCTAACTACAGTGTGCTCCATTCATCAACATCACGACCTCCGTGACAATCAATTGAAACATTTTAAAACACGAACTTATGTCATTATGTGCGTGAGAAGTTGTGTCTAATTGTTTTCTATCTTTAACAGTGGGTGTGGCTGTTCTAAGCTACCGGAACCTTATCTGCCTGTCTCATTTTTTTTTCTTACGGTGCTGTTGTGTTGTCTGAGTCGGCGTTTGCTGAGCAGTTCTTTCTAGAGAGAGCGAGAAGAGTCGCAAACATTCGGAAAATAGAAAATACGTATGGGTCGGGTCGCCCGAGAGAAAACCCACTTGTAGCCACATCCTGAATAACTTCCCATTGCATTCATACCGCTCTTTAGGAGGAACTGTTAGGTGAGTTGTTGCTGTTAATGGCCCACAATAAGGAGTGCACTGACTTCACAGGGCACCCGTTGACACTGTGCATCTGACAATGCGTTTAGAGCAGCTAAATGTCATGCGCTGCGCCGGTAATTTTGACTTTTCCGGGGAACACCGATGTGGAAAATACACTCTATAGTTTTGCATCAGTGCCCTAAGTGCCGTCTGTTCTCTGCGTGTCACTTCATTCGCCATTGTATAACGCTAGAACGACATACAAACATAACTTCTTGCTTTCATACAACACATCTTCAAAGCGGACGTGTAAATATGTCATATTCAGCTACCCAAATAATAATATTATTATTAATAATAATAATATAATATCTGAGATTTTAGGTCCAGAAACCGTAGTGGACGCCGTAGGGGAGGGCTCCGGAAATTTTGAACCCCTGGGGTTTTTTAACGTGCGCTCACATCACACAGCACGTGGTCAGCAACTCAGAGGCCATTATTAAATGCGAAGCATCTTTTTTGTCTACCGCAAGCACTTTTGGCATCTATCTATCTATCTATCTATCTATCTATCTATCTATCTATCTATCTATCTATCTATCTATCTATCTATCTATCTATCTATCTATCTATCTATCTATCTATCTATCTTTATCTATCTATCTATTATCTATTATCTATCTATCTATTTATCTATCTATCTATCTATCTATCTATCTATCTATCTATCTATCTATCTATCTATCTATCTATCTATCTATCTATCTATCTATCTGTCTGTCTGTCTGTCTGTCTGTCTGTCTGTCTGTCTGTCTGTCTGTCTGTCTGTCTGTCTGTCTGTCTGTCTGTCTGTGTGCCTATCTGTGTGCCTATCTGTGTGCCTATCTGTGTGCCTATCTATCTATCTATCTATCTATCTATCTATCTATCTATCTATCTATCTATCTATCTATCTATCTATCTATCTATCTATCTATCTATCTATCTATCTATCTATCTATCTATCTATCTATCTATCTATCTATCTATCTATCTATCTATCTATCTATCTATCTATCTATCTATCTATCTATCTATCTATCTATCTATCTTCTATCTATCTATCTATCTATCTATCTATCTATCTATCTATCTATCTATCTATCTATCTATCTATCTATCTATCTATCTATCTATCTATCTATCTATCTATCTATCTGGAAGGGTTAGATGGTTTGACAGCCCCGCCGCGGGGGTCTAGTGGCTAAGGTACTCGGCTGCTGACCCGCAGGTCGCGGGATCGAATCCCGGCTGCGGCGGCTGCATTTCCGATGGAGGCGGAAATGTTGTAGGCCCGTGTGCTCAGATTTGGGTGCACGTTAAAGAACCCCAGGTGGTCGAAATTTCCGGAGCCCCCCACTACAGCGTTTCTCATAATCATATGGTGGTTTTGGGACGTTAAACACCACAAATAAATGAGATGGTTTGACAAATACGACTCGCTGGTCATCAAGAATAATGTCCCAATCTCGTCGCATACATATAGTCCAACACTTTCCAAAAAAAAAAACAGTGGCACAAAACCGGGATTTGGGATGTGTCACTGGTATGCGGGTATGTGACACAGGTGTTAGACATTTTATATCTACCCATGAATGGCGAGAACACACATTTGTAACTTTAACGCTTAGACGTTAGGAAAAACCGGCTGTAGGCAGCGCTGACCGGATGAATGCAAACAATAAATGTCAGTGTCCCAGCAGACTTTTCAAATAGACCCTAATGTTCGTGTAACGTCAATTGTGGTCACAGTACGTACTGGATATCCAATTATATAAACATTATAAATGTACTCCCGATACAGCCGTCATGTAGTGTTACCGTAAATTGTAGTGAGGCGCCATCCGCTGAAGTTGATTTGTGTAGCAGTGTTGAGGGCTACGATCCTCGCGCGCACCAGCGCAAACACCAGCGCTTCATATCAGCTTACCGCTTCTAGTGTTGCTACTATCCATGTTGGTGTTGGCATCGTTACGCAGCTGTAAGCAACTGCTCATGTAAAACATTTGCGACTGTTTAACGTATATCTGTGCCTGGATTTGTACATATATTTAGCGCCACTTCATAACGTCTCGCGCAATAAAAAAAAAAACACATTCACCTTTCATACGCGTGCTTCGTTTAACATCAATTCGCAAGGTACGTGGGATCTAACGAATTTTTCGGTAAGATATAGCAGTTTGTTCTACGCAACAGGAATCACGAACAATTGGTACACGCGATAATAAATGGGCATAATCGAGATCGCTCGAAACGACTTAGCATTTAATTCTGTGGCTTCCAAGATATACCGGTAGTGCTGGCAATCACCTAGTTGATTAAGAAGCCCGATTAGGACATGATAAAACTCGACTGGTTTATATCCCACTGTCAAGGACTGATGTTGTCAGACTATTTTATTTGCTGGCTTGGTATAGCATGGCTGTTTACTGAACGTGTCCTAGCTTTCAAAAGCGTAATACAGGAACTGGATTCTTTTTTGAAGCTGCACCTAGTATAATTTTAAGTTTCCCGCACCAATGGCACATTACCATGCTGCATCTTGAGAAGGGTTGCGTTCGTGAAAGCGCGTTACAGCCGTTTCGCACCGGAACGGCTAATGCGTGTGTCTCTTGCGAGGCTCAAAAAGCCATTGAATGCATCCTTTACGTTCGCGCTTGTTATAACGCCCAGTGATACCGGATGGGACTTGACCACCCAGACTCGAAAATGTTTTTCAGAAGTCAAGACTTTTGGATTATGGATATGTGTGTCAATGGCATAGAAGGCAAGGAAGACACTGCGGTTTACCTGAAACCGATGCGGTCTCTGCGACTGCCGGTAGACTTGATGAGCTCGTCCAAGTGTGCGCGCAATTAGTGCTCCTTCTCTCTTCACTCATGTTTCTCTTTTCACCCCTTCATGTCTCCCAATGAAGGACAGAAGACGGAATGGTCACCTAGTTAACCTCCATGCCGTTCATCTCTTCCCTGTAACTTCATAATTAAATCTGGTATAGAAATTTTAATAATGTGTGACGTTCTCATGCGTGTAGATTTTTGCGCCGACATTAACTGTGAAACATGCAATATTGAATGAGCATGCATGGGCGGATTTGCATACAGCTGGTAATGACCACAATCTTTCATTAATAATGTGTGTGCTATGTCGATATAAATTTTAGTGTCAAATGTGGGCATGAGATATTATGCTTTCAAACTTATGCGGTAATATATGGATTTACCTGCAGTCACATTTCACTGTATACAATGAAGAAAGGAAGGCAGAAACAAAAATAGAGCAGGCAAGGAAGGTTAACCAGGCGCATGTCCGGTTGGCTACACGCTAGGGGGAAGGGAAACGGCAGCGGGAAGATGAGAGAGGGAGAGGAAGGAAAGATGTGATCAATTAATGCGCCAACGCGTACATGGTGGTAGCACTGTACAAAATATATATACCCAAAGGTGTACACACAGATCCTTAGTCCTTAAAAAGCACAAAAGTGTTTTAACTGTCCTGTAAGCCGACGAGTGATGGCGGTGGTGCTCCAGCAGCATCTGCACGGAGAGTGGCCGATCGTTCAATTATCACGGCACACCAAAATGTGTTCGTATTTCAGAGGCAAACTGAGGACAGTGGCACAGAAGATCATCGAGGAATTATTCGGTGCCGCAGAACTTGCATGGCGCACTGTCGGTCATTCCTATTGATGTTGAGTATGTCGTCGTGAGAACACCATCCAACCAAAACCAACCAAGAAGCGAAGCTTCACGCTGACGAAACCCGGATGGCAGTGGGTGTTTCAGCGTACGGTTTATTTGCCGGAGTTTCGTACCTCTCACGCTTGGCATGTTTTACTACGTCAGACAGTGACTACGTGACGGGGGGTGAAGCTGCCTTGCAGCGCCTGCCTTTGACAGAAGAATCGGAAATGTATGTGCTCTTCTTGCTCTGTAGCCCCTGAAAATTAACCTCGTGACCTTTGTCTTGGACACATTGATGAAGCGTAACAATTTCGTACGTAAGCCGTAACACCCGCGTCGGAGAGGTGGCTGCATGAACTGCGGCTCAGGATATCACGTGTCACAACTTTGGCGGCGACAGAACTTACGGCTCTACGCTGTGCCCTCGAGTACATCGATTTTTATAAACCGAGCAAACGGGCTGTGTTTTGCGACTCGAAACCGGCGTATGAGAAAACAAGGTGTGTGGACACTTACATGACATTGTCAAGGCTCATGTGCTGTCATGTATCACAACGTATGATGTTCTTTGCACGCTTATACATGGATATGAACTCATAGGAAAAATAAACATAAACATATGTTAGACCTCTACGCAGCTCCTCAAGCAAGACGTTCCGTTTTCGTGGGGCTCAGGAGAAGCTTCTGCATTCTCGATTCTCATTGTGGTTTTTACTGCCCCTCCGATTTCAGCCCACTTTGACCCTACTGCCTGCACAGAGATGCGTACAGATGCAAGTGACCATGGCATCGCCGCAGCGCTAGCTCAACGACAACGTGACCATGACAGCGTTATCGCATACACCAGCCGCCTCCTGTCCACCCCTGAGCGCATTTATGTAATCACAGAGCGTAAGTGCTTGGCTCTCGTTTGAGTGGTTGCGAAATTCAGGCCTTACTTTACACGGACGCCAATTTTCTGTAGTTACCAACCACCACGCGCTCTGCTGGCTGAACTCTCTCAATGATCCCTCAGGGTGGCTTCGTCACTTCGCTTCGCGCCTGCAAAAAGTTTCCTTATCGGTCGTCAACAAATGTGGCCGCCTGCACCTGGATGCTGGTTGCCGCCCCCAGTACCCTGTTGACGGTCCTCATGACACCGGCGCGAACACGCTGCACACCATATTTTCTTTGTCTGAATTTGTTCACGTACGGAAAAGAATAAAAATGGCATTAAGTGCTGCTTGATATGATGAGCCGCACGGATTCTACCCCAAACGACGACGCCGTCAGTCACT
Organism: Rhipicephalus annulatus; assembly: GCA_013436015.1. Classification (NCBI taxonomy): domain Eukaryota; kingdom Metazoa; phylum Arthropoda; class Arachnida; order Ixodida; family Ixodidae; genus Rhipicephalus; species Rhipicephalus annulatus. The sequence continues at coordinate 66,295 of WOVY01005516.1, forward strand.
TAGTGCTTCGAGAAGACGTCCTATATATGCCACCGTGATTTCCACCCGGATGGTCGTGACCTTCTTGTTTTCGTGTTTCAGCATTCACGGCACAGTGCCCCTCGCAGAACATCATGATGCGCCCACAGCTGAACACCTTGGCGTATTGCACGTATACGGTGCCGTTTCCTCGAGCCAGGTCTTGCTCGCTCGGAACGCCGATACGTCGCTACGTGTGAGTTGTGTCAAAGTTGTAAAACACTATCGCTACTACCCGCTGGGCGTCTTCAACCAATCGACATACGCATAGAAACTTTTTACCACGTTGAGTTACACATGCTTGGCCCTTTTCCCGCACTAACATTGGGGACAAATGGATGACAGCTGTGGCTACAAATTACGCTACACGCTACGATATTACGAGAGCTCTCCCGACAAGCAGTACAACCGACGTCACTGACTTCCTGGTACGGGAAGTTATATTCCTTTACGGTGCCCCAAGACAACTGCTCACAGACAATGGCCATACATCTGTATCCCAAGTCATCGCCTACATGCTTAGTTCCTGCTCATCGCAAAACATTCTGGCCACTGCTTACCCCCCTCAAACCTATGGCCTCACGGAACGCTTTAACCTCTACTTTCCCGAATATGTTTGCTAGCTACGTGTCGCCAAACCACCGAGACTGGGGTGTTGTCCTACCCTTTTCGCGTACCATTCATCATGACACGACACAGCAGGCTTTTCACCTTTCTACCTATTGTATGGAAGAGAGCCGACTTTACTACTGAATACAGTCATCTGAGCCCGCACCTCGTCCACCAGTGAGTATGCCCGCGATGTGACTGTACGGGCCGATCATGCCCGTCAGTTCACCCTCGCTCGACTGACAGCACCGCATACGAACCGACGTAGTCGATACGATGCTTCACATCGCTACCGCTACCCTTGTGCGGTCGCCTCATCGTCGGGTGGGCCTATCTGAAAAACTTTTGTCTCGTAAAGCGGGGACTTACCGGGTACTTCGTGAAGTGGTACCTATTACCTATGAGATTGGCCTCATCTCTCCCTCGTCATCTGCTCCGTCCAGTGGTGTTGTTCACGTCACACGCCTCAAACCTTACAACACTGCTTCTAAAAACGACCTTTAAAGCTCTGAGACGGTGCTTCCGCCACCGGGCGTAATACTACGTGTCAGTGGCATCACGGCCAAGCTGACGAAAACAGAGGATAGACCGGCGCGAGCTGATCGGGTCGGCAGCAGTGATGTTCCGTACTACGCCGAAGATTCTCATTCAGGTACATGAAAATTCCCTATTTCAGGGAGTTTTCCCTGCAAAAATTGACGAAATTCTCAGCATATTTCCCCGAACAACAGTACTAACTTCCGCCCCAATCCACGCGCACGCATACTTTAATTACACGTGTCTCGCGTGCTGGCAACATTGGAATCATGACTAGCCTCTCCACTGCCACACAACAAAAGCATGACTTTATTATTTCAAATACTGTTAGTACGCTGCACATTGTGGGCTTCAAACATAACACCACTAGAGAACTATAATTCACTCCGCGTAAATATCAGAAACAAATCTCAAAGGATATACTTGCGTGGTACATGCGGCAAAACCGATTAGAGCAGATGAAGGCCCACTGTGACCGCTAATTATCGGTCGTCATAGAAGAATTCAACCATCCCTGAAATTCTCTGCAATATCATAGATTCCCTTTTTCTCTTTGACTCAATATTACCGGCGAAACATCCCTGAATAATGGGAAATTTTCTGTACAGAACATCGGTGGTTGGCAGTGCTGCTCCCTTAACCAGTTGTAAAAACATTTGTACCTACTGCTTCAAGTCTATCTTTATGGTAACAACATATCAAGTATATATATATATATATATATATATATATATATATATATATATATATATATATATATATATATATATATGGGATATGGCACAAAGGGAGCGTTGTAAACAAGGATAATTATATTTATTTCCCAAATAAATATATTTATCCTTGTTGACAACGCTTCCGTTGTGCCATATCCCATACCTTCACGAAGACTAACTGGCCCATTGAATTAATAATCCCACTATATATATATTCCACATGTGTTAGTAATTTTGTCCATTTAAGTTTTAATTCTTTGGTTATTCCTTGTGTTTTACACTCCTAGTCATATTCAATGGTCCCGAGGTCAGAGGTAAACACCTTGCCTATTGTTAAAGGTAACGCCAATTATTACTAAAAAGTCACATCTTTGCCGCAAAGGTGAAGCAATGAGCGTGATAGCAAGAAATTGGAAGTTCACGCGCAGAATGCCAAGCAGATCAAAATGTGCCCCGCGTTTCTCACGCGCAAATGACGCACACTAAACGTATTCACAGGTACAGATGCACGCAAATAAGCGTCTAAGTTGTGACTACGCTAAGTCTGAAAAGTGCACTCTTTTCGCAAACGAAGACTGCAATGATTGCAGTGACCTTTGTGCGCCCGGTAACTACAACAGAATCGTTCCAGGTAAAGCCCGAGGCCAGCGAATACAAACGATCCTCCCCGCGAGATAAGGGCGCGTGAGGGAGCGTCGCCCCCGGTTCTAAGCGGGGCAACGCACGCGTGGAAGATTAGGGCATGTGCCACCGCGCGATGTAGCGACGCGCGCTCAATGCGCCATCTTGCTTGTAATGTGGAAAACACAATAATTCCCCCGAGTCCCATCAGCAAAGGTATGTGGTAGATGTTAATATCTTGCCGTTTTACCGTCGAAGGACGTGCTCCTCGTTGGCTCAGTGGTTAACATCTCGGATTCACGACGCAGAAATCCCACAATCGATTCCGTGTGTTGTAGTGTTTTTCTGAATTTTTTTGTTTATTGCGTTTTAATATATATATATATATATATATATATATATATATAAAATAAGGGAAAGAAGTGTATACCTAAGGGCTCGTTTTTCCGTGTTTTAAACACAATATTAATGAGATATAAACAGACAGTAATGCCAAGGAATGTACAGGGGAAGTTATTAAAACCAATGGAATGTAAATAAGAAGAAAGAAAAGTGGATGAAAAAATTACCAACTGTGAGTAGGAATCGAACCTACGACCTTCGAATTACGCGTTCGATATATATATATATATATATATATATATATATATATATATATATATAAAGTCCAGCCGACAGTGTCCATACAATTGCTATTGCAATAAACACTTTCTGTTCAGTTGCAAAATTTGTCAAACTGAAAAGAGAATCAGCTGCGAGTGCTTTGGCTACAGAGTTCATACGCAGGACCAGGCAGGCGCCAGCCTCGCATCAAAGTGCAAATGCTCACAACCGAACCGCGGAAGACGTGATCAAATTACGCACGATGGAGGCCGTAGCGAAATGACTCCTTTCATTGGCAACGCACGTAGCGGGGCCGTGGTGTTGTCAGATAGTCACGCCTGTCGCCACCAGAGGTGAAGACCTCCGGCCAAGCGGCGCGTGCGAGTTCTCCGTCATAAAAGCGCAGAATGAAGCCACTGCCCTCCGTCGTACCTCGGACCTTTCTTTGTCTCTTTCATAAAGCGTGTTCCATTTTTACATGCACTCTCGCTGCTTTTCACAGCTGTTGAGCCCTTCGCTCTTTCACACAGGTGTTACTTTTCGTGTATTTTCGACTTCATAGCGTCAAGACTGTTCACCATAGTGTCTTGGCGCCGCTTCTCCGGCCGACCTTGTTTCCCTTCGCAAGTACCTTCAGTATTCGCAACCTACTTAGTGCTGTGTATATATAGCAGTCCCTTCTCATTTTGTATACACACCGTTCCTTGTTTTATCTGCCTTGTAACGTCATCGTGTTAAGAGGCTTCTGTCGGCAAGACCAAGGTACAGCGTACAAGGGTCAACTTGGCTTACATCAACTATTTTAAAAAAAACGGGGTATAGAAGTGTAAATGATATATGTCAGTTTCAGCGTAATATCTCACAAACGGCTGCACGTATTCCCATAAAATATTACGTGCTCACAAAAAATGCCACTGGGTATTAAGTGACACCCTTTTTTATGCCTAGGTTGCTTATCCTTCTTATGGCCCTCTCCCGAATTTTAAAGGGGGTTCACTTATTCAGTGTACCTTTTCTCTGCAATCATATTCAGCTGTGTTGTTGTAGAGGCACATAGGTTACATCTGAACTAAAAGACATTACATTTTCATGAAGTTTTTGTAACAATAAAAACACTGCTTATACAATGCCATGGAGGGGGCGTATTGTTGTGTAATTTTTTAAACTTAACTTTTTATAAAATTAACATTTTTTTTAGTGGAGGTTAATTGTTTCTAACTTGATGTAGCTCACGCATACAAAGTTTCATACTTTTCGAGAAAAGGTACATTGAAGTTAAAAAATTTACAGAAAAAGCACTTTGAGAAAAGGTTTTGCGAGCGCAAACTGCCTACGCCAGAGGGCGTGCGGCGAACTTCGGCACGGCATTTAAACCGCTTGGAGTGGCCGCTCGACGTCGGGCTTCCACAGGTTTGTTCCTCAGAGTTCAGTGAATTTCTGGGGGGCGGTTTACCCTACCATACTATGGAAGCTTCACTTCACAAGACTGTGCGATGTGTATACAATCTCCCTGAGTCGCTTTCACCCTGATCATATAGTCGTTATTCACTAGAAAGGCAACCCCTCAATGCTACTTAGCGCTTGTGCTGCAACGACTCTTTAGCCTGACGGTATAAACCAACATTGTCCCGTCGAGAAATGGTATTTGAGTCTATAATATCTTTAATACTAATAGTTATGAGAAATTATGCGTAAGTGGAGACTGCGCGTGTGTTTGCGGATGTATGCTTCATTTTTTGTTTGTTTTCTTATCGCTGCGATTATCATACCTTTCACCCGACAGGAGTATCATATCAGGCTGTCAGCGAAACATTTTGCCTACGTTACAGACATCTCTCCCTCGCTGTTTTATCTCCCGCTTCGTCCCTTAATTACTTTCTCAGGCCATGACCATTCAAACGTCACGTTCGTCAAATTGCCGCACGCGGCCATACACAGACAGGGAAAAGCACTAGGCCGAAGAGTATATAGAACACGCAGTAGTGCCCTTCATTAAGACGCTGGCGCCATGGGAGGTCGCCTGACTGACGCTCGCTTCCTTAATTACTGCGCCACCCTTCGCTACCTTTACTGACGGCGAAGTAATGTGTTGTGCCACATAAGAAGTGCTATAAACGTGTGTCGGTTCAAAGGAATAGGTTTTATTGACCAGAAGGTCGACGCACTGGGTTTTATCTATTGCGTTTGAGATTGCTCTGAATTTGGTTAAGGGAGATTCGTAAAAAAACATGGAAAGAAGAAGCAAGACGAGCGCTGACGATTCAGCGCTGGATAGTGCGCCATTACCCGGCGCTGCCTAACATGGGACACGTAGTCTATATTAGGCGAGTGGAATCAAGCTACGCGTAAATCGAGCGAGTAGGTGCACACTTACACGCTGCACATCGGTCATGTTCCTCTGTCGAAAGCACTTCACCAAGTCACCCTCGAAGAGAGGCATGGTCTGTGAGTGTAAAATGGCACTTGGTTCTCTCCCAGCTGTCAAAAAAAAAAAAAAAAAAACGGGCGCTCGCAGAAAAACACGCAATGTACTGGCAACGTCCGTAGTTAAGACCAAACATTTCTTTGCCAACCTTCCCGAACCTTCTTAAGAGTTTGTGCTGAGTACTACAGCCTAGCGGAGTAGATCACCGAAGAAGTTACACCAGGAACTTATATGGTGGTGGATGCTTGACACAGTTAATTAATGCAGATAATGTAACAATCATTATAGGACATGAGTTTGAGGACACGTATCTCTGTATGCAATGTTTCTTTTTAGGCTATGTAACACGGCACTACATTCCCGGACTTGAAATCCATCGGTCAAAATATGTTTAACATTTTTATCTACGCTTATTGACTGCATACTCCAGTCACTCGAGGCTTGATCATGATCTGTATTCAGTTCAATGACGCACACCCTACGCACACTCTTACACACCACACACACACCAACACATCACACACACCACACACACTACACACTACACGCACACCACACACCATTCACACACACACACACAGCACACACACCCTTACACGCACACGCACACGCGCACGCACACACACACGCACACGCGCACACAACACGCACACGCGCACACAAACGCACGCACGCACGCACACACACTCACACGCACGCACACGCGCACGCACACACGCACACACCCCGCACGCACACGCACACACACACGCGCGCACACGCACACGCGCACACCGCACACACACACACACGCACACAACACGCACGCACACGCACACGCACACACACCACACACACGCACCGCACACACGCACACACACACGCCCACGCACACACACGCACACAACGCAACGCACACGCACACGCCCACGCACGCACACGCCCACGCACGCACACACACACGCACGCACACGCACACACCACGCCACGCACACCGCGCGCACACACGCACACACACACACGCAACGCGCGTACCAACACGCACCACACACACACGCACGGCACGCACACACACACGCGGCGCGCGCTAATGGCATGCTGCCGTTCCAATAGCCTGGCTGGCTCATAAACTCTTCGCATACGCCGACTACCACAGTTCGTATTAATTTTATAAATAGAATCCTACAGTCGTTACTCTGACGACTTATCCTCTTCTTGTACACATTCCGTTTCAGATAAGCTAATACGATGCTCATCTGTACAAAGCCGGGTGCAATTTCCTTTATTCTCAATACGAAAAAAAATGTCATTAAGCGTCCCTCCCAAGGGATGCTTAATTTCGACCCCTCCCAACTTCTCAAAGTTGGGAGGGGTCGAAATGTGATCCTTGTATAGTACGCATGTGAGTTTACAAAGTTTTATGCAGGTCGTGGCACAGCGACTTGATATTTTTCTTCGTTCTTATTGAAAAAAGATGCACCATACTTACGCTATAGTTCTCCGGTGGTAAACTGCCCTGATGGAGCGCCATAAAAAATCGCTTATGACGTGTCATAATAGGCAATGCTGAAATATATTCCAGCAAAAAAGCTGTCGCTTATAAAGACAGTTTTTCCGGGTCTTTTATGAATCCTCGCACGTGAAAGAGCGGAAGGCACGCGCATGGTGTCGTTTGCTGTTGTTCTCGTTAAGAGTCTACTCGGTGACGAATTGAGATGCAGTGATGCAAAGCGGTGTTTATCAGCCTGGGTGCGACGACGCTCGATGTCTAATCCTCATTTTCTCAGGCCCGAGGTATACGAGAAATGCCGTAGCGAGACTTGTCGTGAGCAGAAAAAGAAAAAAAAAACAACACAGAATGAAAATGCGGAAATATTCTTTGTTTTCCTTGTGTTCGCTTACTCATTTGCTAGTTTTCCGTTTGTTCTATAATAGCAGCCCCGTTATGACCCGAAACTGCTGTTGCCGACTCCTTGCTTGTTACGGAAGAGCTGATGGTATCGTCAAGCTGGTCTAGCCACCCTTTCTTCATCAATTCTCACTGCTAGCATATAAAAAAATGACGCTGAGTCACTTGCATTCGAATAGCATCGCTTTTTTTTATTTCGGCTATGTGACGTAATCTGCGTAGTATTATACGTAGTTATTTATTTATTTATTTGTTAGTTAGTTAGTTAGTTGTTTATTGTATGCTCAAGGCCCGAGGGCTTTACAGAAGGGAGTGGTGAACAGAAAACTATACAAACTTGGGTAGTAAATAACAGAACAAGAACGTAAAACAAGAGTGCAATAAAACAACAGACTAGAAATAGCAGTACATACAATGTAGAAAGGAAATGGTTTGCAATAATATTATGGACAATCAAGGTAACATATCAATAATTCTGTTTATACAACTTTACGAGAACAATAACAAAATGCCATGAATTCCAAGCTAAACAATGTTAGCTATAGCCTTGCGAAAAACTTTGTTATCAATGATGTGACTATGTCATTGGGAAGGTGGTCCCATTGCCGAGATGTTTTACTGAAAAATAAATGACTGAAGGTGTTGGTATTCCTGCTTGAATTCCAACTTAGAAGCGATGGTCTATTGCTGAAACAGTTTTCGAAATTGGTCAAATGTCCTCAAAAGGAACCTACCTAAGGGGTGCACACTATAGCAGCAGAAAAAAAAAAGCGATTGATTGATGAATTTATTTATTTATTTATTTTATTTATTAAACAGTGGAAACGTGGGTGGATGGGTATAGCCAGTTATAGCTTACGCTGGCGCTGCGATTCTGCTCATATGAATCAGAAAAAAAAAAATGAATCGCAAACGGAGTGTCCTCTCTTTTATTAGGTGTCAACAGGAGCGAGAGCTGGATTCCCGACCCGGGCTGCTCGTGGCCAAAGCCCTTCCTCCTCTCCGATCAGCAGGGTGCGGCCGCCACTTTCGGCCGTCGGCGGGTGGACCGAACCCGTTTTCTGGCTCAGTGTGTCAGTGGGCGAGAGAACGGCGGCCTGGGCGCCTGCTCGCTCGCCAGTGGCTGTGTGGCCATGAGCAGCGGCAGGCGCATCCGGCCCGAGCGTCTGCAGGCGCCCAGCGGCGCAACGTGCAGAAGCTCACCTGGCGAGACTCGCACTGGCTCCAGGGCTTCTCCGACGACCAACGCGGGGGGCCCGTCGGCCAGCCTGAGTGACATGGGCGGAGGAGCGGCGTTACGCCGCGTGCTGTTGCTCTGCGAGCGGCACAGCAACCGCGAGGCCGCCGCGCTGCTCTCGCGCCTCGCGCCGGCCGCCTTCCGCGCGCTGGTGGCCGAACTGCCGGTCGAGGTGCTGCTCGAGCAGCTGCCCGCGTCTCTGCCGCCCCTCGAGGCCCTAACGCGTGCCGTCTTCCTCGAGGAGCCCTCGACTGCACTGCAGGCGCGCAAGCCCGATGCCCTTGTGCTACAGATGGTGCGCCTCTTCGCGCAGCAAACACGACGCCGACCGAGACGGAGCCGCCCGTGGCTCGGACCACCCCAGATGATCACCTCTTGCAAGAAGCTTCTCAAGGTGCGTCCTGCACCGGCGTGCATGCTATC